>JAPWDM010000007.1:8941514-9021514 GCA_035578155.1 Brachynemurus nebulosus
AATTTTTTTTTAAATATAAGAATATTATTTAAATGTTTGTTAATTTGCACAGAAATAAATTCGGTTACATACATTATACATTTGATTACATACAAATACATTTTCTTTAATTATGTTAATATTTGTAGCTGAAATATCCAATTGCAATGTTATATTTAATAATTGGCGATGCAAAGATTCTTACTCGCGCCTCTGGTGGTAAAATTAGAACTAACTAAAAATATACGTATACGATTAATGGGTGATATAAAATCTGTAATCCGCGCATAATTTGTACACTACATTTTAATTTTGATTTTATTATAAATTTCCCCGAATTCGGTAGCTACGAGTAATTAGCGCTGCGAAATTTTTTTCTTTTTTAATGTTTTTAATTTTTTTCTCATTAATATATATATATAAAATTAATTTTATATTCGGAAAGGGCATTACAACCCTAGTATGATCAGTTTAAATATTAATTCAGTAACTATAAATTATACTTAAATACATATGGCGCATTCATAAGAGTATTTTCAAGAAATTTTTTTATTAAAAAGTTCTGGTATTCTGGGTGATAAAATTTTAATGCAAAGTTTTAACGCAATTAGCCTGAAAGTAAATAAATAATAGAAATTTGCTGCATTTTTTCAAGCAAGGACATGATCAGATGTAAAATTTTGAAAAAGATGTGGATTAGTCAAACTTTATTAATAACTCAAGAGAAAAAAATATAGTAAACTGTACTTTTTTTAAATTTATTTTTAACATGTTGACAGTCATGGGCGGTGAACAGCGTTAAGTGAAACTTAACAAACTTCACACAACGCTTTACTGCGTCGACAATTTCATGAAAAGTGTATTAGCTGAAAAAATAGTGTATCAGTTGGGCGTTTCACCTTCGTAAAATCAAAAAATTATTTTATTTATAGATATTTTTAAAACTTTTTTCTAATTCTTTTTTTAATAATTAATTATTTAAATTTTAAAGTGAATCTTATATTTATATTTTAAATTATTTTAGAAAAAGCAGTTGAGATGGAACAGGATGCTGAAATACCATGCGGCCAGCGACAAGGCCAGGAGGAGGAAGTCCCGTCAACTGACAATAGTCAGGCGGGAACCAGTAGTGGCGGCGGTGGCAACACAGAAAAAATAGCGTGTTTCCAATCTGGAAACTCGCTAAAACAAAAAAAAGACAAAAATAATGGTATATCTTTAATCTAAATTAACTAAAAGTGATATGATTTCATTAACAAATGAAACAAAATTAAACGTACAACCTTAAATTACTATATTGTTATTTTAATTGCAAAAATGAAAAGAGGCAAAAATATTTGTTAAAGGCTATTGGCGGATAAGCATGGGTAGAAATGGCCTCGCACGAATTGTGTTAGATTAAAATTTACAGAGTTTCAACCCTTAAAAACTCACCCTTTGGGGGTAAAAAATTATTTTTTGAAAATTACAAAAAATTTATAACTTTTTAATGGCTTGACGGATTCGCCTGGAATTTTTTTATATGTTTTAGGTACCTCTATAGTGTACCTCAGAAAAAATTATCAGCTTAAAAAAAATTGTTTAATTTTTAAATATTTTTTTTCATGATCGACGAATTTTAAGATTTGAGTCGACCAGTTTCTTTTTTTCGAAAACTAAGCAATCAGAAATGTTTTTATGAACATATTCAAAATGTGCAAACGATTTCCAATCGACTGAGTACCCGGAAGTCTATGCCTATCTGTAAAAAATATTCTCGGACATTCAATTTTTTTAACTATGATGCACCCGGAAAAAAATTCTGGAAAAATTATAATTATGTTCTATCAATCATAGTGATGAGCCTGTAGAAATATTTTGGTGATTGTACAACGAACATAACTTCGAAAAACAAAATCTTTTTGGACATTTTATTTTTTTTAATTATGACGCACCCGGAGAAAAAATCTGAAAAAATTGTATGTTGTATCGGTCATAGTAGGAAGCCTGCAAAAAATTTTGGTAATTGTACCATAGCTACAAATTGATGAAAAAAAAATTAAAAATTAAACAATTTTCTTTTTGGGGGGGGGGGGGTATAATTTTTTTTTTGAAGCTGATAATTTTTCTGAGGTACACTATAGAGGTATCTAAAACATATACAAATTCCAGCCAAATCCGTCAAGCCACTAAAAAGTTATAAATTTGTTGTGATTTTCAAAAAATAATTTTTTACCCCTAAAGGGTGAGTTTTTAAGGGTTGAAACTCAGTAAATTTTAATCTTATATCGAAAGCAGTTAGCAGAAAAAAAAAACCAAAACAATTCGTGCGGGGGCATTTCCACCCATGCTTATCCGCCAATAGCCTTTGTTAAAGATTTGTTACATTTGTTTAATCATATCATATGATTTTGAATTTATTTTTAGTTTTTTTTTAGTATTCAAGTTCATTCTTTCGATGTATCTAATAGTATAGATATTATATATGCAGTGCATTTTTTATTTTTAGATAACGAAAAAAGAAAAAAAAGAGAAACGCACCGAAGAAGACAATGAAACCACCGGGGAAGGGGAGGTTTCCGTCGGGATAGAACAAATAATCATGCACATAACCATCAGATAAAAAATTTTTATATCACTGTAACCAAGGGAGGGAAAATTTATTTATAAATAAAATAAAATAATAAAAGTAAAAGCAAAATATTTTTTTATTTAATTCCAAATTAATAATATTATCTATAAAATCTATATTGACGACACAAAAATTACGTGAGCGCCTCTGATTTTTTAAAAACATACAAAAGTGTTTGAATTTTGCCGCCATATTAGTCAGTGACGTCAGTCATTAAATATATTGTACCTATAAAATCGTAAACAGAAAAATGGTGTGATTGATTTTAATGTTCTTCCCAAACTATTTAATATCAAATAACGTAAAATAAAATATTTTTTATTTTCATGATCTGCTAACTATACGCTAAAAAGACTAATTAATTACTCACTAATTATAATGTCCTAAATAATAAAATTATATTCCTAAATTTTCCCAAATAATTCCCAATCGAATAAAAGCATTTTCAATTAAAAAGAATTTTTTAGACTGCCAGCTACATAGCAGTTAATTAATTATTCCCTAATTCTAACGTCCTAAATAAAAATATCCTGCGGGATCCTGTACTATAGGCAAATATTCTAGCGAAATAAATATAATTTATAAGTATTACATCTGTGTTTTGCTTTCCACATCTCTTAGATTTTTTATATCAAAATTGGTGCCATCTAGCGAAATGTTGCTGAAATATTATGAATATTACATCTGTGCTTGACATAATGCAATTGATTATCGTTACTTTGGACTTAAACCCTAATTTTAAAGCTAAAACTATTAGTAAAAAAAGTACAAAATCCCCCGTTAATTTTAACAATATTAATATATGTAATTAATGAAAGTGATTGCATTATTATTATTATTATTATTATTATTATTATTATTATTATTATGAGAAAGTTTAACCAGATAACGCGACTGCATTTCAAAAACCCCCAGGCGGAGGAAAAAGTATCCGTGCAGCGTACCAGGTCAGGTACTTCAAAGTCAGGTACGTAATGGCGGTCATAGAGCATCCCCTTCCTGGTCTTCCCTACCTAATAAATCCCCGAACCTCGCTGCAAGACCAAGCAGTGGGAGATTTGAGGGCAGGCCCAATGGATATTTGAGGACCCGCTCTAAATGGGGCATGGGGTTCAAAGGTGTTCATGAACTCCCGGAGAAAGTCGTCTCGTGCGACCGAAGCGTGCGGAGTGTCCCGATAATAACTGCTTTCTGGACTGACGCCGCTAAGATGTTCGCATGAGATCTACAAGCCGGAATGATGTTTAAGTTGCGCACAAAGGAGTTATGCATACCCCCCAGACATCCGATTATAAGTACGACCAAGCGGATAGTATAGCCCGGGTACAGTTGTCGCAGTTCATGTATTAGATCTTGATATTTAATCCTTTTTTGCTCCTCCTTTTCGACTATGTTAGTTTCCGGCGGAACAGAGAACTCAATAACATACATAGTTTGAGATGTTAAATCTTGGAGCACAACATCAGGCTTATTAGCGTTCAATTGCCTGGTAGTTGCAACCGGCATGTTCCAGAAGATCTTGCACTTTTAGTTGGCAACAAAGGATTCTACTTCCGCAGGATCGTAGGGCAAGACTGGTGTTTTGTCAACTTCGTTTCATTTGTCAAAAATACATAGTGCTTAATTGCTAAAAATATACACGATGAAAATTAAATATATTCAGTTTTTTTTTTTAATACAATTTTTTATAACCCTGATTCCAATTTTATGATATTAATGATAGTAATGATATAAATTTTTTTATTGTTTTAATGCTAATTTATATGTCAAAATGTTTAAATAATATGTATAATATAATGATAACTTATTATTGCTAAAAGGTACAGCTTGGGCAATTTTATATTCGGAAAAGGCATCTAAAGGACAATTCTTAAAACTATCACACGTTAATTTAAAAGTTTCTGCTAACTATATAACAGTATTGTCATTAAAGATTTCTTATTATTTCTTATTGAACTTCTTGAATAAAATTCCAACAGAGCGCACCACTCGACCTAGTGAATAACCCCCGGTTCAACCATTTTCCATCAAAAATTCGTGTAAAATAAATTGGAAATAAATTAAATATTTTAAGAAAATCATTTAGTTTAACCTAGAAAAAATAATTAAATTAACACTTTTTAATTGTTCATTCACTCATAACTTTATAACAATAATTATACTGTCTAGAATTTAGTACCCCTATCGACAAAAGCAACTATAGCGTACTCGCGTACCGGAAACGAGGTACAGTTGACTTATAAAAATATAAGAATTTCGACATGAAAACAAGACAAAATTTTTATTTTTGTTCTTTTTCAAAAATCAGATATATTTTCCAGAAAATTTACTATGATTACTATGATAAAGTGAACCAGATTACTATGATAAAGTGATCAGGTTCGCGAAATTTTAAATATATTAGGATGAGTATTCGTAAGAAAATAAAAATACAAAATAATACCATATTAAACTTTGAATTTGTCTATTCGCTACACTTACTGTACAGTATATGTATACATATGATATAGATGTAAACGAATTATTCTGTAAAATTCGACTTATTTTCTATTTTTCTCAAAAACTAATTTATGTAGAATAATAGTTCAGAAACCTTTTCTATGTGATTTTTTCTCCTCTTTCCAATGATGTAAAAAAATAACGGGAAAACTTTTAAATTGTAGCAAATTTTTGCCAAAAAAATTAAATTTTCACGAAAAATGCCCAAAAAACCATGTTCCTTGTATCCGACGTGTCTGGCTGACGAACTCATCCAAGATTTTTGGGCTTCCAATGTTTTCACCAAATTTCATAACAGTAGAAGCTTCCATACGAATGCTATCCCCTTGATACATAAATATATAATTACGTAAATATATACATATATATATATATATATATATATATATATATATATATATATATATATATATATATATATATATATATATTAGTGAATGTTATTTTCGGGTTCTAGGGATCTCAAAACAAATTTCTGCCATAGTGCCGAGTTCAAGTCGTCATTCTGGAAATTCGCTAAAAAAGAGATAAAATACATTTTAAATTGTAAACGTATATTTCGACTCTCTTAAAAAATTTTGACAAATGTGGCATCCATCAATTGAGGGACACCCTATGAGTCGCCGAACAGAGTTTGAATTTTGAAGAAATTCGGTTTCATTTTTGAATTACAGATTCCCAGTTTGACATTTTTTAAAAATAAATTATATGTAAATTAAAATTGTTGTGCATCGGAATGAGCCAAATTTCAACTCATTCCAACGGCAAACTTGTGAAAGTATATTTTTTTTTTTTTTTTGAAAAAAAAATTACTACTTCAAAAGTAGAGGGGGTATTTTTGCAACCGCGCCAACCCCGGCAGAAGTAGATTTTCATACTTCACTATTATCAAATAAGCTATATAAGAAATTCTAGCTTTATGGCGAGTACCTTAGTCGAGGTGGCGGGTAGCTCTTCTACTATTACATTTCACGATTTTTTACATGCAAAATTTGAGAGTGAATAGTATAAAATTTTTCGCTATTTGATTTTTCTCTTTATTTATGCTTCAAATTCTACAACTCTGTCGAATTTCATCAACCTAAGATTAATAGAAGTGCTTTATATTTTTGATGATAAGTGGAAAGTCAATCTATCACTCAATGACAAAATTGCCGTTTTTTGAGGTATTCAGGCTTGAAAAGAATAAGTCATTAACGTATATAAATTGAAGATTTGTTTTAGTTTCAGAATAAATCAATTTGGCACCAACAAACTCAAAAAATCATTTTATTTAAAAGCAATATTTTAAACAAATATGAGTCTCCACCCACCGCCGGAGGTTTCTAGAACCGCCCCGGTAGTGGATGGTGGGTCCAGAACTTGTTTTCTTATTTTCTCAAAAACTAGCTAACCTAGAATAATAGTTCAAAAACCTTTCTTATGTGATTTTTTTCCGTCTTTGCAATGGTGTAAAAAAATGTGGCGAAAACTTTTAAATTATAGCAAATTTTGGCAAAAAACTAATTTTTTGCAAGAACAAAAACCATGTTCCTGGCATCCGACGTGCTTGGCTGAAGAACTCATCCAAGATTTTTGGACTTTCAACGTTGTCACCAAATTTCGTAAAGCTAGCAGCTTTTCCTGAAGAGCTATCGTGCTGATACATATATACATACATAAACCGATACATACATACATATATATATATATATATATATATATATATATATATATATATATATATATATATATATATATATATATATATATATATATATATATATATATATATATATATATAAATTTTAGTGAATGTTATTTTTGGGTTCTAGGGGCCTCAAAACAAATTTCTGCCATAGTCACGGGCTGAACTTCCACCATGAGCAAGGCTGGAATAGCGAGTTTCCATTCTGGAAATTCGCTAAAACGAAAGGAGCTGCCTATTTCAATATATCAATTCATGATCGATTTAAGTAATGTTTTATGTACACCTTGGCAGAAAGAAAGACTAGAAATGCCAACACTCACAATTGAATTAAAAAATATTATCTATAGCGTATTACCTGAAAATAATAATGAAAATATAGAAAATAAAAAATCTTTCCAGCAAATCGGTATCAGAAAATACTGCAGTTTTTGCAGCAGCAAAAAAAAGCGAATGACAGTTTGCATTAGATGTAACAAAGCAATTTGCGGTGAACATTAAATAAAAATTTGTCCGCTTTGCAATAATAGTAATACTTAATTATTTACATACATTACGAATCTTAAAAATTAAAACAGTATTTTCTATGATCAACTGAATACGATCTTGGCATTAGAATATAATAATATTTATTTAATTTTTTAATAAAATATATTTCTTTTTTATTCAATAAAGAATGTATTATCAAATGTAATACTTATTGATTGTTTGCTCAATAAAAATAATTTTTTGAGAAATATCCCATGTATTTATTTATTTTAGTAGTCTCTCATACAAATAAGGGTTAAGTCTAGAAATTAACTTTGATTGCTTACCTACGTAAAAACGACGTTTACACGTAAATATTACGTACAGATAGTAATTATAACTTAAAAAATAAGGTTAGTATTCCAATGTTAAAGAAAAACAAATTAAAAAACCGGTACTTCGATTCGTAGACGGACATAAATCACATTTAACTAAATTTTTGAGTGAATTTTTCGATAAAGAAGAGATTGTTTTATATGCGTTACCACCCAACACTACACATATTATGCAACCGGCAGATGTTATTGATTTTCGTCCCTTAAAACATGAATGGCGGAAAACTGTGAAAGAATGGCAAAATCAAACAGAAAACATAAATAAACTGCTAACTAGAACAACGTTTTGCCCCTTATTAAATCTAATATTACAAAAGGATATGACTAAAACCATATGAAATGGTTTTAAAAAATGTGGGTTATACCCATTCAAGTCTTCAAAATGTATACGAAACACTTTTGAAAACAGTTTTCAAAACAGAAAAGGAAAAAGTAACAGAATTCGAAGTAAGCACAACTTTAAAAGTTATACATTTTTTAAAAGGCCGTTAGAACAGCAAGGCGTTGATTCTGTCACAACAACTAATACAATAAAGCAGGAAAGCATGCGGTCAATAATGAAGAACACTTGAACACGGATCAAAATAAACAGGAAGCTTCAATTAACAGAGATGAAGAAACACAAAATATTTATTTATTTTACTGTGAATTTTGAATTAGATATAATTGGATTATATGTTATCAATTCTGAAGGAATTTTGGAGCGAGATTTGCAAGTGTAAATTAAAAATAGAAACCTGCCCGCAGTAGATTATGAAACTGAAGGAAAGGGGGTGGGTAAAGATCAGCCTTTTTTCGCCCATGAAAGTGATGAGAAAATTCAAAGTTCTTCATAAAGTCACATTATCATATTTATGTGAAATTCGAGTATTGATCTTTAGATTTATTCTAAAATGAAAAAAAAATAACAGGTCTTATAAAAAGGTCATCAAACTTGGCAGATTTATCGAATTTTTGCAATTTTAAGCGTTTTTTCTTTCATTAAAAAAAAATCTGTTAAGCACTTCATGCACCACTATATTTTTTAGTTTCTCAAATACTACAATGAATAAGCTTCTAAACTAGCACTCATTTGCTTTGGTGCATCGAGTGCATCTATGTTATAGGAAAAAAATAGCTTGTCAATATAGGTATTTTATCAGTGAGTCAGTCAAACTCATGTTTCGTGTTTGTTCTTGACCCCGCGCGAGTTATATAGTAAAATAAATATTTCTTTTGTTTCCTTGCCATCATTTTATGTAGTACTGTAGGCGTTTCCTGTATTTCATCAAAAAATAATGCGTAAAATTCAGTGCGACTCTTGTAAAAAGTGGTTAAAATCTAAAAGTGATTATCGTGTTGTTTCTAATAAAAAAAATACTATCAGTTCTAAGACGACATAAAAATTTCGATTTACAAAACAGTGCCTGTTGGATCTTGACTACTCGCCCCACTCCTAATATGCATGCGATGTGGTAACCGCACTCGCTCCAGCTGCCATAAGGCAGTGTTTTTTCAGAACCGAGCAAGCAAGCATGTTAATCTTTAAGCTGTATATATGTAAAGGCTGTATGTACCCAACAATAAAGTCAATACTGTGTGTTACAAAAATTGTTTTATTTAATGAACCAGTGCAAGTGTGCAATTACGTAAAGTAAGAAGTTGGTCGCGAAACAAGGACAAGGTATCGTCAAAGTACCACCAATCAACATTTTGGTACTTCGAACGTGGATGCTATTCAAGAATGGCAACAACATTTTAAATTAATGTTCTTGAACAAGGATATTAACGACAAATCGGAAACATCATAATATCATTGATATAAGGCGTCATTGGCAAAATTATCCTTCCATTGGGAAGTCGACTTTGGCACCTACAAGATTCAAGGAAAGCTTCCAGCAAATTCGAAACTTCCAAAATTACCAGACAACTTTAGAAGTTTAGAATAGAAGGTGGCAGTTACTGGGTGAAACTACTCAGCAAATTTACTTCAACAACATTCAACCTCTTCAAAGGAAGGTCAAGGTAATAAAGACAATTTTTATACATATTTGTACAACACTCAATAAAAACAATTGGTATACATACTTGTGGAACACTCGGTGCGTTCGTAATAGAAGCAGTTATATGCTGTTAAGTGTTTGTTGTGATTCACGTATATACATAATTCTTAGTATACGTTCTGACAATTACTATTTTTATTTTTACTTTATTTTATTTTGGTTTGTGTTAATCTATTAATATTCGAATATTATTTATGGTGGATAATCCAACAAATAACGAGTTTATATTACTTATATTAGTAGAGTTTATTTTAAATGGGTTGAACCCTGTCACTATTGAATTTACATAAGAAAAAGGGTCAAACTATTTGAAATGAACTCTATATTATTTTATTTTCATACTAAAAACAATCAAATTGTTTTATATTTCAAACAACTACTACCTTTCCATATTCTGTATTGTGTTACGTTCTGTAGAACGTTTTGAGAATTTTAAAAAATTGTTAATTTCCTAAATTAATTTTATTGAACTTTTTGTTGCCTTTAACTGTATTTTTGCTGTACCTTTTTGTTGACACCAACTGTACTTTGAGTTGTGTCGGATTTATTACATTTTTTTTTCTTGAGTTGGCATTATTCGCGCACGCATTGTGTTAATTATTTTGGAGGCAAGACTATCTATATATACGGGTTGAAATGTGATGTCAAATTCTCTTTTTATTTTACATTATCCGTAATCCGGTCGGACTTCTGTGATGACAGGAATTTTGTAACTAAATATGTGAAAATTGGTGTAAACTTTTTGAAATGGATATTGAGTGTCAATTGTTCAATTGTGGAAATTCGTACGTTTACTGGAAAGCACATGTTACTTTTAAATGGACAAATTCAGGATGCAATCGGCTCGCTGTGGTTCAAATTACGAGTGAATTTTGGAAAACAACTACAATTTTGAGAAAAACCATCATAGAACCGATGTTCTAAAGTCCAGTTAATATCATCTTTGGAGTGGAATCCATTAGTTAAGTAATTTTTTGGCATGTTTTATTTCCCTTTTTTGCGATGTATTGCATGGTGCTTTCTTTAATTAATAAATTAACTTTTACTTAGTGAATCTTATAAGTGTAAAACGGTTGACTTTTCTGCAATTTAAATTTCTTGTAATGTGTAGTTTTCATTTAACGTAAAACAGTTGAATATCTATTCGTATTGACTTTTCTGTCACTCAAACCATTGTTAAATCTTTATAATGTTCTTTCATTTAATCGAAATTAAGGCTACCTACAGGAGTTGCATAACCTACCTAACCTAATCATGAATTTTAAATTATAACGTGCATGTTTTAGTCAGTAAATATTTCCATCTTGTTAAATTTCTATATCTTTCTTACGTTCTTTTTTTTGTAGTTTATTAAAATTATTGTATTTCGTAATTTTTCTATATTTTCTTGCGTTATGCTAATTTTCTTGTTCTTTATTTTATCTTGCTAAAATATTAACTGACTAACTAAACTTTAAATATTATGTAATTTATTTCTAAACTAATTTGTGGCTATTTTACTATTGCTTTCTTGCTATTTTGCTATTTCCTAAATTTTAATAATTTATATTGTTAATTTTTATTAAAACAAGAAATTGTTGTTAATTATTTACTTTTATCAAATAATTTTATCACTCAATTATCTAAATTTTTTTGTACAAAACTTTATATTGGGAACAATCTGAAACTAACCTTCACGACCCTGAAATTGTACCAAAAATTGTACAATTAAACAATTAAACAAAAAAAATATATGTAATACTGAACTAGCCAAAGCAAATAAATTTTAATTCAAACTGAAAATTTCTATTATTTAAAATTTTCCTTTTATTTTTTTCAGACAATAAGAAACTTTCTTAACTCAAACAATTAAAATTTTATTTAAAAAAAAAAAAAAATTATTTACTTTGAATTCTCTAACAAATATTTTGGCGCGGCCAACTTTGGGGCCCGACATTTTTTATTTCAGATTGTTCCTAAACATTTCTATTTTGTCTTTTGTGACTTTTGTATTTTCTTCGATATTAACATTTTTTTATTATAGGTAGCCCAATTTTTGAAAAAGGAGTCCGATCGTGATTGCATTGTGTATTGGATTTTAAGCCATTTTTATATTTTAATACTGTCGAAATCCGGGATATGGTTATTATGTATTTTACTGCCCAAACGGAGTTCGATATTTTGAGTATGAATCTGCTATTAACTTCAGCAATTTCGTAAGTGACTTTGCCTAATTGCCTTTCTTTATTTATCCTACTTCCTTTTTTCGTCTGTCTGTCTGTTCGTCAATACCTACTTCTGTTTAATTAAGTTTAAATTAACATGTGCCTGTGCCTGTCTCTTTACTTTAGTTTACTCCGTTATTATACTTTCACTGTGTTTTCTCTTAAGTTGCGTCATTAGTTTAGTTACGTTATGTGTGTATATAGTCATTTGGGGATTTTATAATGATTAGAGTAACTTCGCTCTACAGGGGGTTCACGTTTTTATTGTCGGATGAAGCCGGCTGACCGCGTTTGAACGCATTACAGGACTTCATTCGTTCTCTTCTCTTCTCTTTTCTTTTTTGGTAGGCCTGGCTGACCGCCGTATTTTGGCATTTCAAGGGCTTACGTACCTTACGTGATCAATCTTCCTAATTGCGTTGTATGCTTAGGGATTGGTCGTTTATGTGAACCTTGGCTGACCAGTGGGTACTTTAATTCATTTCCCCTATAATGCACGTAAGCGGATATATATCTGGGTTAAACTCAGATCCTATGTGTTGTTCTTTTAAACTAGTTAGTAAGGATTAGTTAGTTAAGTTTTAGCACAACTTAGTTAGTTAAGGAATTTTAATACGCGAATGCGGATATATATTTGAGTCGAACTCAAATCTAGTTAGTACGTTTTTACGGATCTATATCTTAATTTTCAGATTTATTTGTTATTTTATTTTTTTTTTTTGTCACTCGTAACTTAAGGTATCACACTCACTTCTCGCCTCTCTCACTACGTCGTTATATTTTTTTTTCCACATAAATTCTGTTATTTCGTTTTCTTGCGCAAACAGGCTCTCTACATTCCATATTAAGATTCGGTATAACATATATTTCGTCTGTAATTTGTTATCTGTCCGTCGTTCGTGTGTATCCGTATACCATGTCTCTATGTTGAAGCCGTTCGTTGAGCGCCAACAGTAAAACATTAATTTGTAGTCCATATTATTTATATTACCTGTCATTTACGTTCCTTTGTTATTTTTTCTATTATCTCTTATCTTATCTTTTCACTACGTTTAATTATTTCTTTTATTGTACGTAAATACACTGTTACATTATACAAAATTTGGTGATTACCTTTTTATCTAATTTACACTCAGTCCGTCTGCTGTTATCAGTCCGTCTGTCATTTATATATCGCCGCACTGCCTCGGCATCCAGAATTTGGCAGTTGGCAGTTCTTTACAATCGTTGTGCCATGGGGGGTAAGAATCCTCGAGAAATTGCGATTAAAATGACTCTATCAACTTGTCATTTATATTTTATCTGGTGACAGTCATTTTTCTAGTCAATAATTCTCATTTGATCTCTTCTAGTCCGTCCGTTCGTCTTTTACCCTTCACTTTAACATTTGTAGTCCGTCCGTTCGTCTAAATTACTCCTATTAACCTCTACTGTCACCAAAGTTAACTTACACTTAATTTATATTATTGCCCTTAATAAAGTAAAATTTATCTTCACCTTGAATTGCTATCTAATTTTATTTAGTGGTCATTTGGCACTTTTCTATGTGTAATAAATGTGTAATTACGTTACTCTCTATTACATTTAAAATTTAACTACTTTTGCCTTTTCATAAATTTACTCCTTACTTAAAATTGCATTTACCTTACGTGTTTCAAAACAAGAACTCTCGTATTCATACTCGAACAATTTTTCCTATTTAATTATATTTACGTTTCCGTTTACTCAGGCTTTTCCTGAAGGTAAACGAAGGCCTTTAGTTGACATTTCGCGATGTTGCTTAGGGCACGACATGAATTTGAAATCATGTCATTTAATTTTGTATATTTATATTTTCTCTCTTTATTACCTATATTCGCTTTACCTTATTTATATTTTTCTTATTAAATTAGTTAAGATTTAGTTAGTAAGTATCTCCCGTTTCGATCGAAACGGGAACGAAAATTTAGTTAGTAAGTATCTTCCGTTTCGTCAGATGTCAACTTGATCGAAACGAAGGCTCTTTGATAAGTTGACTGACATTACTTGGGGCATGGCATAAACAGAATTTACGTCGTTTAATATTAATATTTCTCTAATTTACGTTATCTCTATCTTATTTTGCGTTTACCTTTCGTAATAGAATCATTACGTTTTCTTTACCTTTTTGTATTACCTTTGTATACTAAAATTTAATTAAGGTTAATTAGCACTAAAATTAGCTTATCATTTAGTAATCCTAATTAGCTTATAATTTAGTTTATAAAATAGTAATAATTTAATTTATTGTGCTACCATTTCGTCGCCTACGTCTGATCGAAATGAAGGCTCTGTGACTAATTTTTCGGAATTAGTTTAACCCGATTTTATAACAGAGCTAGGCATTGTGGGAACAATGTCATTTAATTTAAACAAAAAAAAATTTTGTTTGCAATTCATTAGTAATTTAAACTTAAGGTTTTTCAGGGTTTTGCTTGTGTGTTCATATTACTACAATTTCTACTTAAATAATTTCAATAGTCACTTATTAAATTGAGTTCGTTGTATTTTTTTTTTGTTGCTACCTATAATAGTTTTATTTTTTGTTTTCTTATATTTCTAGTCAATGGGAATTGAAAATGGCTCGTGATTATGCTAATTACAGGGTGACTCACTCAATTTTTTCCTTTTTCTTTTGTATTTCGTTCGTTGTGGGCTAACCAAACATTATGTTTATTACAGCACAACGATTTATCTTTCCTTTTCTTTTCGTAGGTCCGGCCGACCATTATAATTTATTACTGCGGGGACTTACATAATTTTTTTTCTATTTTAAGAGTGATCTCTGGCTGACCGGCTAATCCATGTTCCATTACCCATATTCAATTTTGCAAAGCAAATCGCGTTTGCGGATCTATATTTGAGCTAAAGCTCAAATTTAATTGAAATTAATTGAATTTATATTTGTCTCAGACAAATTTAGTTTAGTAAGTTAGTTTAGTTAACTATTATTGCGATTATTCGGATATATGTCTGAGCTGTCAGACTTAGATTAAGAAAAAATTTTTTTTTATTAGTAACCTGAAAAGTACAACGAACCTCAAAAAGAAATGAATTTCGATTAAAACAACTAATTTCAATCTCAAAACCCTATTTCAAAAAAAAAACTTGCCTTTTATCCTTTATATTCCGTTCAGTCACTACTATACATTTTTGTACATACAGCACTATACGAAAATGCTGAAATTTTGGTAAGATTAATCAGTTTGGCGCCCAAATTTAGCAAACACCTCTTTGCTAAAATAGAAATCACTTAACTGCTTTTAGGATATCTAATCTTACTATTCAAAAAAAAAAAAAAAAAAATTATCAAAAAAATTTTTTTTAACGGGTCGTTAAGAGTGTTACGTTCTGTAGAACGTTTTGAGAATTTTAAAAAATTGTTAATTTCCTAAATTAATTTTATTGAACTTTTTGTTGCCTCTAACTGTATTTTTGCTGTACCTTTTTGTTGACACCAACAGTACTTTTAGTTGTGTCGGATTTATTACATTTTTTTTCTTGAGTTGGCATTATTCGCGCACGCATTGTGTTAATTATTTTGGAGGCAAGACTATCTATATATACGGGTTGAAATGTGATGTCAAATTCTCTTTTTATTTTACATTATCCGTAATCCGGTCGGACTTCTGTGATGACAGGAATTTTGTAACTAAATGTGTAAAAATTGGTATAAACTTTTTGAAATGGATATTGAGTGTCAATTGTTCAATTGTGGAAATTCGTACGTTTACTGGAAAGCACATGTTACTTTTAAATGGACAAATTCAGGATGCAATCGGCTCGCTGTGGTTCAAATTACGAGTGAATTTTGGAAAACAACTACAATTTTGAGAAAAACCATCATAGAACCGATGTTCTAAAGTCCAGTTAATATCATCTTTGGAGTGGAATCCATTAGTTAAGTAATTTTTTGGCATGTTTTATTTCCCTTTTTTGCGATGTATTGCATGGTGCTTTCTTTAATTAATAAATTAACTTTTACTTAGTGAATCTAATAAGTGTAAAACAGTTGACTTTTCTGCAATTTAAATTTCTTGTAATGTGTAGTTTTCATTTAACGTAAAACAGTTGAATATCTATTCGTATTGACTTTTCTGTCACTCAAACCATTGTTAAATCTTTATAATGTTCTTTCATTTAATCGAAATTAAGGCTACCTACAGGAGTTACATAACCTACCTAACCTAATCATGAATTTTAAATTATAACATGCATGTTTTAGTCAGTAAATATTTCCATCTTGTTAAATTTCTATATCTTTCTTACGTTCTTTTTTTTGTAGTTTATTAAAATTATTGTATTTCGTAATTTTTCTATATTTTCTTGCGTTATGCTAATTTTCTTGTTCTTTATTTTATCTTGCTAAAATATTAACTGACTAACTAAACTTTAAATATTATGTAATTTATTTCTAAACTAATTTGTGGCTATTTTACTATTGCTTTCTTGCTATTTTGCTATTTCCTAAATTTTAATAATTTATATTGTTAATTTTTATTAAAACAAGAAATTGTTGTTAATTATTTACTTTTATCAAATAATTTTATCACTCAATTATCTAAATTTTTTTGTACAAAACTTTATATTGGGAACAATCTGAAACTAACCTTCACGATCCTGAAATTGTACCAAAAATTGTACAATTAAACAATTAAACAAAAAAAATATATGTAATACTGAACTAGCCAAAGCAAATAAATTTTAATTCAAACTGAAAATTTCTATTATTTAAAATTTTCCTTTTATTTTTTTCAGGCAATAAGAAACTTTCTTAACTTAAACAATTAAAATTTTATTTAAAAAAAAAAAAAATTATTTACTTTGAATTCTCTAACAAATATTTTGGCGCGGCCAACTTTGGAGCCCGACATTTTTTATTTCAGATTGTTCCTAAACATTTCTATTTTCTCTTTTGTGACTTTTGTATTTTCTTCGATATTAACATTTTTTTATTGTAGGTAGCCCAATTTTTGAAAAAGGAGTCCGATCGTGATTGCATTGTGTATTGGATTTTAAGCCATTTTTATATTTTAATACTGTCGAAATCCGGGATATGGTTATTATGGATTTTACTGCCCAAACATCCTGATTCAGACCAATTTGCCTTATCAATACCACACAACCTGGGTGATGCTGGAAACAGTAAAAGGGAAGTACTTTCTTGTATATCAAAAATATTTGACCTTTTAGGCTTGATCACTCCAGTCTCGATAAGGGCAAAGTTGCTTATGCAGACCCTATGGTCAGCTAAATTGAACTGGGATGATCCACTCCCACCTGATATTTGGTGTTTTTGGGAAAATTTTAAGAAAAATCTATGCCATTTACAATTAATTGGAATAAATAGATCCTTATTTTCAACTGAACCTGTAAAGGACATCCAATTGCACGGTTACTGTGACGCTTCACAGCAAGCTTACGGTGCATGTGTCTATAAGAGTAACTTATATTTCTGGTACCATTACGACAAACCTCCTTGTGTCAAAATCACGTGTAGCACCGCTCAAAGTTGTGACAATTCCACGCCTGGAACTTTGTGGTGCTTTGTTGTTATCACGACTAATGGATAAGGTCCGTTGTGTTTTAAATACAATAAAGATAAATAACGTCTTCTTATGGACTGATTCGGAAATAGTCCTATCGTGGATTTATTCCCCTAGTAAGAAATGGTCTACTTTTGTATCTCACCGCGTCTCAGAAATACAAGATTTGACTCAAACTTCTCAATGGAATCATATTAGTACTACACAAAATGTAGCTGATCTCATATCACGAGGTGTCGAACCCTCAGAAATGTCCTCATTAACAGTTTGGTGGCTCGGACCATCATACTTATCTGAAAACGAAACAAATTGGCCAAAGGGTTTTAAATGCCTTAATACATCCGAGTTACCAGAAGGACGTAAGGTCGTAGCCCATACACATATGAATTTTAGCTGGTCGCAAACTGTCCAAAGATTTTCAAGTTTTAATCGCTTAGTACGTTCCTTTGCATATGTTTTTCGCTTCATCAAAGATGTGAAATTTAAGATTAGGAATCAAGAACCTTTGTCCCTGGAGGAAATGAATGAAGCAACCGAACGTATTATCAAGCTGGTCCAGCTAGAATGTTTCTCGGTCGAAATTCGATTACTTAAAGCTGATAGGGAACTAAATAAAGGTAATATTAAATCATTCAACCCCTTTTTGGATGACAAGGAAGTGTTGCGAGTCGGTGGGAGATTAGAAAATGCTCAAATACCATTTCCCCTTAAACATCCTATATTACTTCCCGCGCATCATCATGTAACTTCGCTCATTATTGTTAATGAACATCGTAGATTGCTACATGCTGGCGTTCAAACAGTATTAGCAAATATACGAACAAAATATTGGCCCATAAACGCAAAACGAGAAATCAAACGAGTGATTCTGAATTGTTTGACCTGTGCTAGGTATAAGGCACCAGTACAACAACAATTAATGGCTAACCTACCTTTAGAGAGAGTCAATCCAAGCAGACCCTTTCAGTTTACTGGTGTCGACTATTGTGGTCCCATACCGGTAAAACAGTCTACCTTAAGAAGATCTCTTGTTACAAAGGGATACATAACTGTTTTCGTGTGTATGACTTCCAAGGCAGTACACCTAGAAATGATCTCAGATCTGACCACAGACGCTTTTATCGCTGCTCTCTGTCGTTTCATCGCAAGACGAAATGTTCCCTCTAAGATTTTTAGCGATAATGGAACAAATTTTCATGGAGCTGCTAACGAGATGAACCGTCTTTATCGACTATTTTCGGAAGAACCTCATAAAACACAAATACCAGACTTTTCCTATGCAAATCAAATCGTTTGGAAATTTATACCTCCCAATAGTCCGCATTGGGACGGGCTTTGGGAGGCTGCTGTTAAATCGGTTAAATTTCATCTGTTTAGAGTCATGGGCAATTCAAGGTTCACTTTCGAACAATTGTGCATTTTGTTGTGTCAGATTGAAAATGTGCTTAACTCAAGACCATTGTATGCTTTGTCTAACGACCCTAATGATTTCTCCTACCTGAGTCCGGTTCATATACTGACTGGTGATTATCTTAGACCTCAACCAGAATTGGACTTGAGGGATTGCAATACTAACACTTTGTCGGTGTATCAGCAACTCGCTCAAATGAGACAACATTTCTGAAGCAAGTGGTCTAAGGACTACTTAACTCAACTACAAAATAGGCCAAAGTGGCAAAATCATACTCGCAATTTAATGGTAAACGATTTGGTATTGGTATCTTGTTAAAACTTCTTCTGGCGTCTACAAGAGGCCAATTTCAAAATTGTCTCGCTTACCAGTATCAACTCCTTAATTAAATTATTTGTAATTATATTGTATTCCAATTGTTCTGAACTTTAGAAAACTTATGTAATTAATAACCTGACTGTTGAAGGAGCAGTCCTTCAACGGGGCCAGGATGTTGAATCTTGACTACTCGCCCCACTCCTAATATGCATGCGATGTGGTAACCGCACTCGCTTCAGCTGCCATAAGGCAGTGTTGTTTCAGAACCGAGCAAGCAAGCATGTTAATCTTTAAGCTGTATATATGTAAAGGCTGTATGTACCCAACAATAAAGTCAATACTGTGTGTTACAAAAATTGTTTTATTTAATGAACCAGTGCAAGTGTGCAATTACGTAAAGTAAGAAGTTGGTCGCGAAACAAGGACAAGGTATCGTCAAAGTACCACCAATCAACAGTGCCAAAGTGCGTTTTCTCAGAATACGTAATATATGGTCAAAAAATTTTGGTCAAACAGTTGCAAGTAAGTTTGTCATTTACTAATGTACAATTTGGTCAGCCAAATAAGACACATTTTTTTTTTTAAAAAATATTTAAGTTTTTTGAGGAATAATGGTTGTATGCAGCATTAAAACCGGTAAAAGTAGAAGATGAAATAACTTTCCATTTGTACGTTAAATTTATATAGATTACATACTGATATTTTTTAAGCATCAAATGTCAAATGACGCCATTCAACAGAACAATATTTAGAGCATTTTGTATGTTTCTTTTTAATTGTAATAATAAAAAAATTTACTACTTTTGCATTTGTTTTAAATTTTTATGTTGTTCTTAGATTCCCAACTGATGATAAAAGAAAAATTAAATGGATAAAAGCCACTAGTAAGCAAAAATTTTCTCGAACTTACGATGAGGATTTTGATTATAAAAATTACAAAATCTTGGAATTATCTGTGTCCACGCCATCTGTTGATTATATGTGTGGACAAAAAAAGGAATTAATAATATATTTTAGTGTCAATAGATGGTGTTGTTAAATAATACGTTACTTAATTCGTTCGCTTGAACCATTTGAATTTTGTGTTTTGTTTGAAAAAAAGAAAGGGCGTGGTATAACGGTCAGTCGTCGATTAGACTGACCGGCGCGCAGTCGATCGTTACTGGTTTTATCCAGTAACCTTCAATACTGCCAATTTCAATTTTTTTTTTGTTTTAATCATTACATAATGGTTCAATAGTTTTTTTTTTTTTTTTTTGGTGAACCTTTTGGGTTTCAATTCGCTAATTCAAGAGTCGGTCGACGCAATAGTTGATTGTCCGCAATAGTTGGTTATTCGCAATAGTTGGTTAATTCGCTATAATAAAATAGTTAGTTAATTCGCAGTAATTAGTGATAGTTTGTTCGCAACAATAATAGAAACTCCACAATCAAATTTCAAATTAAAGCAAAATGGCGATTTACTAAGAATAACAAAGCACCAAAAAGCAAAATGTCGTCGTAGATATTTAAACAAAATAACCTCAATAAGAGTTATTCATAGGAAAATTTGTTATTTCTTTTATATTTTACACAATATGAATAACATTATAGGTCATATTATTGAAAAATCATCAGAGTAAACAACAATATGGCAGAATTTTGTAATTTATCGCAGTAAAATTTAAATTTGGTATAAGACAGAAATACGTGTCATTTGATTTTTGTCCTGGCAGAAAATTAGTCAACAATATGAAGCGACTTGAAGCGCTTAAATAATTTTTTCTGCTCGAACACAGCTATTGTATCATGTATTTAGTATACGAGATTAAAATATTTACTAATATTTCTGGAACACACTATCTTGTTTTCTATTTTATAGCGTTACGAAAAACAGAAAAACGAATTAGCCTCGTTTAACCTCGTGTGCACTCGTGTAAATGTTTTAAAACTTTTAAAATAAAAAATGGCCAAACTGAATCAACCTTCGTAACTTTACATTTAGTTTAACTTAGAAAGAATAATTAAATTAAAAATTTTTACTTGTTCATTAATTCATAACTTATTAACAATAATTAATATGTACTCAAAAATGTTTACTCAAATATGGGATAATTAATTTTGAAGCTTCTCGCTCTGTTTTGAATAGAAAATGGATGACATGTCACGACTCTGTTTATTATAGGGACTCTAATTCACTGGCACAGATGCCGCCATCTGTGACAGATTTTTCGAAATACGGTATGATTCTTAATAATGTTTAATTTTATCAACATAGTTTAGTATAATTTATATTTTGTAAATTCCTAGGGTTCACTTTTTTGATGTTGGAATCTTTGTTTTTTCTTTTTCTTTTTTTGTAACCTTATCTACTGTACTATTTACCGTTAAAAAAATAAATTTAGAAACAGGAATTTATTGATAATAGTTTAAGAAGATGTAGAAGATGGGGAATTTGAATTAGAAAAAGTTAAAAAGCATTCATTAAGCTATATTCTTAACAATTAAAATAAATTTTTTTTTTAGGAGTCGACAAAGGTTAGAATTATTAAAATTGCCGGAAATGTATCCTATATGCAACAAAAGTTATTCGCTTTTTCATCTACACTTGGACGGTCCCATGTATAAATTGTAAAAAAAAATAATTTATGCAGAGCCGGATTTACATAAGCGCACTTGGGGCACGTGCCCCGGGGCCTCGACACAATAGGGGCCTCCACAAAATCGAATAAAATCTTAAAATTAAGGAATAGAATAATCTTTTTTGCTTGCCAACCCTATTTTGGGGGAAAATTTGAAAAATTTCGGAAATTTTCCAAGAGGGCCTCCACAAAAGTACTCAGAGGCTTCCACATGAGAAGGGTTCAGGGGCCACCACATTAGAAATGCCCCGAGGCCTCCACAGAGGTAAATCCGGCCCTGAATCTATGTATACATTGTAAAAATATCCTTAAATAAGTCGTTTGATTTATCGATATGAAGACGATAATCTTCAGTTTTTATATATTCTTATTGTAAAATAAATTTGTAGTTCAATAATATTAGGATTACTTCTTTTATAAAGTTTAAAAATGAAAACAAAAGGTTAAAATTTTTTAAAATGGAATAGAGATTATCAAACGATTTTTAACGAAGTAAGGTTTTGAACTATTTTTATTATCAACAGTAAGATTTTTTTTATTCGAGAAAATATTTTTAAAAATCGTTATATTAAAGATATAAATATACATTTTAAATCAAATTAATTTTTATGGAAAGAATCCATAAATCATTTATTTCGTTAATTTGTCATATTTTGTTATTAAAATGAATAATTTTTGTTTTTAAAATACATATGTAATTTATTTCCTGTACAGTAATTATAAATTATATGTAATATGAATTTAATAGATTTGAGCGTTACTTTATGGTTTTTCATATTTGTTATTAGTAAATAAAAACACTTTACAAAGTACCACTTTTAGTGAATATAAAACTCTTATGACATGTTTCGTTCAATATGGTCAATCTTTACACGTTTAAGAATGGTCGTATTGACCGAAACATAAGAATTTTTATATTCAATAAAAGTGGTATTTAGTAAAGTGTTTTATTTACTATGTAATGTAAAAATTAATTTTTCTTATTATTCACAAATTGGTAATGTACATTAATGATTAGCCTTTCTGTTATCCTGTTACCTGAAGTACATGTGAGTGTACCGTATCGTTTGTTCTATTTGTTTAGCGAGTAGAGGGTACAACAAGTCGCACATGCGCCTAACAAGGTCCTTTGTTACCGAAACATGATTCAGTGTAACAGATCATAAAAGATCAATTTTATTTTTTATGTTCGTTACTCGAGTACAAAAACCTAAAAATGTAATTTCTATTAAAATTGCAAGTGCTTTACTTATTTATTTTTAGTGTAATATTTTGTCACTAAGTTTTTTTGTAATGAATTATTAAAGTTATAATGGCTGTTTAAACTTATTTCATATTTGGTTCGACGATGCCACTCTTGTTGTGTATTTTTTGCTCAGAATCTACTTATTTGCACTTTTTTTGGTGTGTCCATATATTACGTAACGTTTTTATATTTTTGAATAACATAATTTAATGCTATTTTTCATTTACCGTATATCTGTAAAATTGGTTTGTTTTCACACATTGTAAGTATTTAATTTTATGAAAGTATTCAATTTTTAATTGAATGTAATACGTTGTTTGAAATTTTCTTTATTTAAATTCTTGTGTTCACAACTGAAGAATTATACCGCGTGTATCGTGTGAAAACAATACCAATTATTTTATTACATATTATCAGTTTTTTTATTATCTTTTATGTAAATGTATTGAGAACGACTTGCTTGGATAATTTCCGCTTTACTAACGGTTTTCTTATTATTTAGGTTTTTCGCTTCCCTTCTTAATTTCTTACTTTGGATTTCCTTCATTTTGTTGAGTGGATTTCGTCAATGTAGTACGGATCTTTTCTGCTGCGGGTGTCGGAAATGGACGCGCCAACCTGTGTTTCGATGCGTGGCGTGTTCCGGCCTGCACTAACCTGCCGCAGCCAATATGGTTCTTTTAAGGGCAGATTAGTAATTTGCCATCACGTTTGTCAGGAGTTTTAATTTTATCTAAGTTAAGTGAACACTGTAATAATTTAATTCATATTTTTTTGTTGTTGTGTTGTTCGTTTGCATTAAACTACCCGAGACAAGGCGTATCCCCTGAGCTTTAACACCGAGTAGCATGTAATAAACTTATCTGAGCTAGTCGATTCAATGGAGAAATTGTCAGTATAACATCTTAATGTAACTGTACTTTAACAACTTGTAAATAAATTGTAAATTTTAATTCAACATGCAACTGATAGTTTTATCTTATCATATCCATCATTATAACTAATATCATATATGTAATACGTATGTTAGGATTAGGTGTTTTAATATTAAAGAATAAAAACACTCATTTTATAAAATATGCACAGATATCTATATTTTACAAATAACTTAAAAAAAAATCTATATAAATTGTAAAACAAAAATGAAACTTAAAAAATGTAAACTGAAACAAAACATCGAAAAAAAGAATAATTTTTCCAAGGACGTTTTCTCAAATATACAAATCGTACAAATTATACAATTTAATTATTGCAGTCTTGATATACCATAATTAATGCATTTATGGTTTAAAAAGAAAAATGAGCCCAAATGCTTCCTTATAATAAATTTCTTTCTTTCTATATAATAAATTGGAAAATTTTTCCCTAATATTTTGTGAAATATAAATAATTCTTCAAATTATTTCTGCTCAAATATAAAAAATTATATTTTAAAATTCACTTGTTATAACATTTATATTGTTATTTAATTATTAATGATTTATAATGTAATCTGATTATTTTTAAATAAAATATTTTTTTTAAAAAAAATTGTTTTTTATTTGTTAAATTTCATTTGAATCCTATATATTCATAATAAATATATAAAAGTATATTTAAATTTCGCGGGCAAAATAAACGTCCTGGCCTGCCGGGAAGTTTATAATTTACTAACTTTAAATGCTTATGTAACGCAATATCAGTACGTAACACGTAGTCACACACGTCACACCAAACTAAAACTTTTACAAATAGGCATCCAACTTTATACCCTGCCTCCTCCGTACCAGGTACAACAAATGACAGGCACAATTCCCCACAGAGCACCAAAAGCTTGTGAGCGGCGAAGTGAATACATGCGAGTTACCGTAGGCTGCCACACATATACTTAACAGCTGTCGTTTTTGTTTACTTTTTGTTTTGATTATACAAAATTCTTTGAATTTTAATACCTAATACAAGTACAGTTATAGACACTAAAAAGTAACCAATTAAGATTTTTGTTAGATTCGGTACTTCAATTTCGAAATTTCAAATTAGTGAAAACAAAATGGCAGATAAATTAAAGCAATAATTAAAATTACTAGCCGCTAAACGTGATACATATTATCGTCGCATTCAACAGTTACATGATTTTAGTAAATTAGATTTGTCAAACAAAACTAATCTGAAAAATTTCTTGACTAAATACAAATCTTTAGCGGAAACGAAACGTCTTCTTTGTGAAATAGTAGAGGAAATAAATAGAATTAGTTTTGAACTCGAACTGGGAACATACGTTCCGAATTTTCAATTATTAGATACCATAGAGGATTTAAGTGGCCATATTGAGTATGCATTTTCAAACTTTAACACTTCTGAGTCGGCCTCAGTCGGTACGCAATCCCAAAATATAGTAGAATCGCAACAGTTTAGTAAAGTTAGATTACCAAACCTGGATTTAGTTAGTTCTTCAGAAGAAATTCGTGAGTTGCCGATGTTTTATCAAAATTTCAAAAATTTAATACATGATAACACAACTTTGACCAATTCGGACAAGATTAATTATTTTATTATGTAGTAAATTGACTGGTAAAGCTAGATCAATCTGTACTGGAATTGCACCAACCGCGGAAAATTACGCCATGCTTTTAAATTTATTAATAGAAAAGATGGTGATAAACGTCTATTAACAAATGTATGCGGATTTGCCCAAACCTCGAGTAATAAGAAGTGAAAGCTTTCCTTCACACTGGCGTAGATTAGACCGGGGGATTCTCAATAACTTTAACTCGCAAAAGAGGCGTTAAAAAACAGAAGGCATATTTGTGTCTTTTTGTTTGTTTAACGACCAAAGCAATTCACGTTGAATTGGTATCTGATTTGTCGACTGAAATGTTCATGTCAGCGTTCAAAAGATTTTTATGCCGTAGAGGTCCGGTTGCATACGTGTATAGCGATAGGGGGACAAACCTGAATGGAGCCAGTAACGAATTAAATGCACTTTATAGTTTTATCAGTTCCGATTCGTATCATACAGCATTAATAGGTGAACTGAGTTAAAATAAAATTGAATGGCGCTACAATCCACCTTCAGCTCCTCATTTTGGGGGATTATGGGAAGGAAATATTCGTCCTTTAAAAACACATCTTAGAAAAGTTATTGGTAATCAAATTTTATCATATGAAGAATTCAATACAGTGTCACGGATGTGACAATTTTGTTTGCGCGTAGTGTACATAAGTATAATATTTTATTGACAATTTTGATCTTGTGTGATATCGATTCGTATTGATTAAAAATATTCGATATTGTTCTACTGTACATATGCAGTGCGCAAACTCCAAAATCATACCATTTTTTCGTCTCTGGTTCTTTTAAAAAAAAAAAAGTAGTCCAGTTTTAGTTTTACATACGATTCTTTCGGCAAAAGGTAATTACTTAAACGTTTAAATAGTTAGTTTAGTATATCTTTGAACAAAAATTAAATTACATATTTCGGTTTTTAATATACTTATTAGAAAATAAAATTATAAAGTAGCCTCTGCTTTCGCATGCGTAATAATTTGAACCGGGCGTATTAATACAGTCGTGTTAGGTATACGGGCAATGTGTAGAAACAATCTCATGTACACACTTACTTGTGTTTTGGTAGTTCAAGTAGGTAATGCACGCTTTCTTCATCCGCTCGGTACAATACTGTTATTGTATTTGAAAATGGATGATGCAATATCATATTATTTTCTTTTCTCCTTGTAAAAAAAAGGAGGGTAATTTTATTTTAAATTCTAACCAAATAATGTAACGATATGTACTCTACAAAATTCTGTGTAATTTTTGTAACAAATAATTCTACAATATGGCGTATTCGTGTTTGGAATTCCGAATTATAACATGAAGCGGATTTGGGTAATAATTTAAAAATTTCTTTTATTATTTTAATATAAATATTTTATAGGATTGGTTCCCTAATACCAATTCTATTCTTTATTCATTGAAGCACTAGTGTGTTTCAAATTTATTCAATATCATCTTTTTTCAGTTAAATGTAATTAACATTTCTGTTGAAAGTTATTGCGATATTTAGATTTAATATTGTAAAATTATATAAAATTCTATTTTTATTGTAACGAAATTTATTTATTATTAATATAAAATTTCTTTTTAAGAAAAATTATTATATAACTTATTCGCCATTTTGAATATTTTGAATAGTATAGCACGTTTTAAATTTTGAAATATTATGTAAAATTCTTACCATTTGCATCTTTAAATACAAATTTATACTCATTCAATTCAGCTATTTTAAAATGTTGTTAAAAACATGTGTCATTACTTGTTAACTTTGAGTAACTTATTTAAGCAAAACTTATTTTTTTATTAAATAAAGTTAGTTTTAAATTTAATTTCCAAAATTATTATTTACGATTTCCCTACATACCATATTTACAGAAAACTAATTTCTTTTTTCAGTTTGAGCCCTATTAATAAATTTTATTTCTTTTTAATCATATCTTAAATCTTATTGGGCTTTCCAACAGCGACATGGGCCCCGCTGTCAATTCCTGTAGTTATCCACGCGCTTTACTCTAACGGGCGTCGTCCCTAGTCCAGGAGCCGTGTCTTCTCATAGTACAGGTGCCGGTTCCTCTAATTTAACTCAATTCAAATTTCTTTATAATTTAATTTTAGGATGTGGCTATTTATACATACAGTATGTATACGCAATTGGCTATTTATACATACAGTATGTATACGCAATTGGCTATTTATATATACAGTATGTATACGAAATTGGCTATTTATACATACAGTATGTATATGAAATATTTTGTTTAAACATGCAGTATGTATACGCAGTTGACTACTTATTCACAATTACCGTAATTTCTGATGTATACTGCGCACATTGAGCACCAAAAATATCGTCCAAATTTCGTGGTGCGCGTATTAAAATGGACTTTTCCACTGGTGACAGTAAAATAACTTATAATAACAAATTTATCGATTCTAATAATAACGAATTTCTCGCGTACCACCGATTGAATTTTGTATAATTTTTTTAGCTTAAGAACGGATTTTTGGGGGCGCGAACCGGAAGTTGCATATCTGAGGACTAAAAAAAGGTTTTCTTTATTATAGTAATAAAAAATAGAGGCAGATTATTATAGAATTTGATAAGTGGAACAAAAAATGAAGAACAAATTTTTTCGATATCCTGTTTAGTTTTCGAGATAATATGTGTTGTATTTCTAAAACTTACTATGAGATAATGGATTGTATATTACACACATAGACATATACGTAGTATCAATTTTTACGAACATAAACGCAGTTTTAAATATAATTTTTGAATGGTATATTTTGGTTTTTATTCATAGAAATTAGTGAAAAATGAACGGGACATCACCAATGAAACCTCTTTCTTGGGCAAAGGGTAATTATTTACAAATATGTCTCGGCGTGTAATGACTTCAAAATTATTTAATTACCCTTTGCCTGACAATGAGGTTTCAATGATGTTGTCCGGTCCATTTTCCACTTACTTCCATCAATACAAGCCGTAATATACTTACAATAATTGTCTATCCAATATAGTAAGTTTGACAAAGGGCATAGCCGGGTAAGATAGGGAAAACGGCCCTTGACGCAAAATTGATTGTTCTTATAGGAAATAATACTTCTTAGCCCCAGATACATTCTTGCCAAATTTCAACCCTCTGAGGCTAATAGTTTTCGAATACATGAACAGACAAAAATTTTCAAAAAAAATTTTTTTTTACGAAATTACTGAGCCGATTTATTTAAGTTTAATATATATTGTGTACCCACTTTAGGCAAAGTTATGAAAAAAAAGTTAACGTTATATCCCTTTATTATACTAATTTTTTTAAATTTTTAAATTTTACTAAATTTTTTTTTGGCACTTAGGCGCTAGCGACACCCACCATTTTTTGTTAAATAATATGTCTCTTAGTACTCTATAACATATATTTTTATGAAAAAATTTTAGTTGGTAGAACATAGTAATATTTCAATACAAGTGCATACCATGTTAGGTACTACATATATTACATATGTATAAGAAGGGCTATAAAGTAAAATATCTACCCTATTTCTAAAATAATACAATTACATACGTTCATAACTACGATAAACTAGTTTAAATTTACTCAAGTCCAACATTTTCTGCCGTTTGTCTTTTTTTATTAATAAAACAAAATGGATATTGATTTCTCTTTTGTTAGAGTTGTTTTCTTTGTAAGACGTCAAGTGAAACTTTATTAGCTCATACACCACGTATTACGACGTCAACAATTTCATACAAAGTTTTTTAGCTGTCAAAATAGTATACCAGTTGGTCATTTCATTATAATTCCCCATGACCCGTCATCATGTTAACAAAAGAAGACATTTGTCTAAGCTTGTGTGTCGTTGTTATGAACGTATGTAATTTTATTACAAAAAAATCCACTTTCTGCACCTCCTTAAGAAGTGCAACAAAAACATCAAGTGAGAGGGTCTGTTCAAGTTAGTTATATGTACCTACATGTAATTTACCTACATATTTTTATAACTACAAGTTTTAGCCGGACTGTTGTTATTACTATACATTGTTGAAGTTTTTTGTTCCTATCTATTAAGTTAATGTTTATTATTATTAAAACAATATAACATTTAAAACGTATTATTGTTATTATTATTATCTTTATTTAAATAAAGTTTCTAAAACTTATAATTTTTGTTGAGTTAGATATAATTTTAATTAGTAAGTATGCTGAGATAATTTTACTGACTTCATTCAAATATTCAGATTCATGGTAAAATTAACCTTGAAAATTATTTTTTAACAAGTAGAAACATATTTTTTATAACAAGTCAAAATATAAATTTTTTTAGACCGTCACAGGACTCCAAGAACTGCAACTCAGGGGGGAAGAGAACATTTTATTGCACTCCTCAGAGTTCTACTGTGTTTTAGAAATCAGGCAGATGCTTTACTTTATGGTCCTTTTTATATATAAGTAATATATGTAGTACCGAACATGACATGCATTTGTATTGAAATATTACTATGTTCTACCAACTAAAATTTTTCCGTAAAAATATATGTTATAGAGTACTAAGAGACATATTATTGAATAAAAAATGGTGGGTGTCGCTAACGCGTAAGTGCCAAAAAAAAATTTACTTAAATTTAAAAATTTAAAAAAAATTAGTATAATAAAGGGATATAACCTTAATTTTTTTTTATTACTTTGTTTAAGGTGGGTACACAATATATATTAAACTCAAATAAATCGGCTCAGTAATTTCGTAAAAAAAAATTTTTTTTGAAAATTTTTGTCTGCTTGTGTATTCAGAAACTATTAGCCTTAGAGGGTTGAAATTTGGCAGGAATGTATCTGGGGCTAATAAGTATTATTTCCTATAAAAACAATCAATTTTGCGTCAAGGGCCGTTTTCCCTATCTTACCCGGCTATGCCCTTTGACACGTAATATCACGAAAACTAAGCAAAATATTGAAAAACTTCATTCTTTCTTTTTTGTGCTACTCGCCAAGTTCCATAAGAATCGATCTTTATTTTTTGTTACTATGGTAACGGAAAACATCTTTTAGTAACCCTTAGGCTTGAAATTCGAAGGGTAGAAAAATACCCTTCCGGTCCGCGTCGCCAAAAATCCGCTTAGGGGATAACTTCTTAAGCCAAAAAGATTATGTAAAAAAATAAGTCAGCTCAATCGGAGGTATTCGGTTATTATAATTGTGTAGTTATTATAAAAATATTAATTGTAATAATAGCGCATTTAATCAGTATGTATAAGTAGCCAATTACGTAATCAGTTTAGTTTAGGTACATAACTACATACTGCAGGTGTAAATAGCCAATTCAGTATACACATATCGTCAGCTAAGTATTGGTTTGTACCAAGTCAACTTTTTAAATATTTTTTCTAGATAGTTATTTTGTTAGTTTTGGACATTGAAGAAGCCGAAACCTCTGTCAGAAATTTTTTTTTAAAAATTGACTTGGTACAAACCAATACTCAGCTGACTATATGTATTAAACAGCTAATTTCAGATACATACTATATATGTATAAATAGCCAATTTCGGATACATACTGTATGTATAAATAGCCAATTGCGTATACATACTGTATGTATAAATAGCCAATTAATTATACATACTGTATGTATAAATAGCCACATCCTTAATTTTATTTAATGACACCGTCACTTAAGATTGCATTAACTTAATTTAGATTTCATGAACACCTTCATTAGATTTACTTCATTAACCAATAGTCAAAATTAAAATCTTATTACATGTATCTCTCTTTAATACTATTAATTTATTTATTTATTTATTTTTTTTTTGGTGTCAACAGTAATCACTCAGGTGGAAAATTTATTGAATTCACGCCCTCTATGTGTTATGAGTAGTGACGCCAATGATCCGTTACCTTTAACACCAATGCATTTTTTAAATTTAACCCTACTTGAAGCATTACCTGCACGATAATTGGATAAGGAAAACATTAACTTACTTAAACGAAAAGAATTGGTAGATAAATTAGTACAATAGTTTTGAAAAAGGTGGCATAATGAATATTTGAGTGAATTTTGTGTTTTGTTTGAAAAAAAGAAAGGGCGTGGTATAACGGTCAGTCGTCGATTAGACTGATCGGCGCGCAGTCGATCGTTACTGGTTTTATCCAGTAACCTTCAATACTGCCAATTTCAGTTATTTTATTTTTTTGTTTTAATCATTACATAATGGTTCAATAGTTTTTTTTTTTTTTGGTGAACCTTTTGGGTTTCAATTCGCTAATTTTGCTCGCGTTCTGTACTAGTGATAGAGTCGCTCGACGCAATAGTTGATTGTTCGCAATGGTTGATTGTACACAATAGTTGGTTAATTCGCAATAATAAAATAGTTAGTTAATTCGCAGTAATTAGTGATAGTTTGTCCGTAACAATATAATAGAAACTCCACAATTAAATTTCATGTTAATTTAGTGTTGTTTCGCAATAATAATAGTTTTAACCGCATTTAAAATAGTAGTGTAAATTCGCATTGGCGCAAAATTATATGGAACTCACCCGAAGAAACAATCAAAACTTAATAAGGGTCATCACCTTCTTCCTTTATAACCAAAATCTTTCCTTGACTCAATAAACATCAATAATTTAGAACGGAAGAAGAACAAATTCGGTGAGTAGAATCTAATTTTGTAATCATTATTTTTTTGGTAAATATCGCAATACAGTCCATAATCGTAGGTTTATATTTGTAACAAAATTTATAGAATTTAGTTTAGAATCATCCCCAGCCAAATTGTCACTAAATCTAGACGCGTACTCAACAATCTGAATGTAGTAAACAAGTTGTAATTTACATGACAAATTTTATATTCGAAAACTAAAATGTTTGACTAAGCAATTATTTAACTAATTGAAGCAATTATTAAAAAACTACTAAATGAAAGTGATGGTAAAATAATATTGCCAAAATACAGAAAAGATTGTTTCAATAGTTTTAAAATCGTATTTGAATAAAAACACCTTTAAAGATCTAGAAAAACATCAATATGATAATTTTCTAATTTTCTACAAAAAAAACAACCATCTAATACAGGGGTCGGCAACCTTTTTTTGATGGCGGGCCATTTTTGAAAAAAATAATTTTCAGCGGGCCGCACAGTCAAATATTTTGCAATGTAGTATGTAGCTTAAGTAGGTTTCTTTTAACGAATTTTCGAATCGAAAATTTAGCTATTAGTGTCACTGTTTTAATGCTACTTGAACCCGGAACTATGATAGAAATAATTTATTTTGAAGTTTCTAGAAGCCAAAAATGACATTCATTAAAATTTATATAACTCTCGAACGAAAAATTCTGTTTTTACGAAATTTGGTAAAAATATTGTAAGTCCAAAAAGTCAGACACGTTCGATGTCCAGAATGGATTTTTAAGCATTTTTGCCTAAAAAATTTTTGTGGAAAAAGTAAGTTTTTTGCCCAAATTTCCTCAAGTTTTTGCCATATTTTCTTACACCGTTGGAAAGAGAAGAAAATAATCACATAAAAAGGATTTTTGAACAATAATTTTATGTCAAGTAGTTTCCGAGAAAAACGAATGTTTGTAAACGGAAATTCGCTATATTATGCAGGATACTGCGACAGGAGTATTTTCTTTTTTTAACACAAATTAATATAAATATTATTAAAAATCAACATAAAGAAAAATTTTTAGTAACAGTTTTATTTACATGTTATAAAATATCGGAGAACAAAAAAAGGATAAAGTATGCTCAACTCTGCATTGGCAGAGCAAATTGTTCGAAAAGTTATATTGCTTGGCGGGCCGCAGATTTCCGACCTCTGATCTAATACAGTGAAACCTGCCAAGTTGGACACCTCTGTATACTGGACACCTGCTCAAGTTGGACACTTTTCAATTGGCCTGGCGAAATTACATTGTTTTAAATGCATATTAATACTTATAAGTTGGACACCTCTATATGTTGGAAACCTGTCTAATTTGGACAGTTTTTTAAAATGATTTTTGATATTTTGACCTGTTTACGTTGGACATTCATGTATTTTACACGTGACCGAAACACGTGTTAGTTATGTTATGACAGTTATAATAATTGAATTTTTACACGTGACCGAAACACGTGTTAGTTATGTCCTAAAAATATAAAAGCTCGGCAGTCACAATGGTTATTAGTCAATAATCAGCAGTGATTTCATGTGTACAGATCTCTTGAATATTTATTAGTTACAAATTTAGCACCATGAGTTCGAAGCGAAAATGTTTAATAGAATTGACCATTGAAAAGAAAAAAAATGTTATAGACTTAGTAGAGAATGGTGTTAGTTTAAGAAAGGCAGCCGACCAATTTGGAATTTCCAAATCAACTGTTGGGAATATTTTGAAGTGTAAAGACGAAATTTTGAAAGCTTACGAAAAGAATTGCAGCGCCGAACGAAAACGAAAAATTCGTAAAACTGGTAATGAAGCAATAAATCAAAAAGTTTATGACTTTTTTGTTAAGTGCCGTTCATCGAATCTTCCAGTATCCGGTCCTCTACTGCAAGAAAAAGCAAAAGCGATAGCCTTAAAATTAGACATCAATTTTCAAGCAAGTAATGGATGGTTAGAAAGTTTTCTAAATCGACATAATATTAAATTTAAAACTTTGTGTGGAGAGTCATGGAGAGTCATGGAGAGAAATATTGATACGTAGATGTGTGTATATGTATTAATTTAAAAATAATTAATTTTGCATTATATTCTAAATTAGTGTTAACCTTAAAATTACTAAGCGTAGATGATTTTGGTATTTTGCATATGTTGGACACCTGTTTATGTTGGACAGTTTTTGATTGCACCGCGGGTGTCCAACTTAAACAGGTTCTACTGTAGATTTAATTAGAGCAATAGCAGAAAAATACATCAATATAAGGTTTTATTACTTAACAGAAATCGAGAAATAAGAAGAATAAAATTACCAATCGTAAATTTATCTTGCCCTTTGTTATCATGGAGTTACAACACTGAGATGATAAAACATACCTTGATGCAAAAGTTGATGAAACAGAGACATCGATTAGAATTTATTTTTCGAACCGCAGGCAACAGGAAGATAAACCTATAAAAATGAATAGAGATTTCAAAATTAAAATGAAAATTATATATAATCAATATTGTGTAACATCAACAATCATACATTGTTGGAATGCCAAGTAATTTTCGTGAATTATTTTTAAGATTTGGACTTGATATAAATAAACCACTCATTAAACCTGAAATTAAACTTGAATTAAAGGATCCTGACAAAATAAGACCCGTTATAGCATTCTCCCAGCAAGAAGCATTTGTATATGTTCTTAGTCATGGCACTTTCATTTCAACACAACCTTTTTCATATAAACCTATTACAAATTCATCCCAAGTTAGTGACGATGTCCGCAAGAACATTTACTCCCTTTATTTTAATTGGTGCCTACTGTTTATTCCTGATGCATATTTTGATCAAATATTAAATCATTTAAAAAAGTTATTAGAAGAAAGTAAAATTGAAGTATACTTTGCCAACCAACAAGACATTGCAAAAGCAAAGAGTATAAATGCACCAAGGATTTTAATGTTTTGCATTTCATTTTTATCAAATGTAGCCATTAGTAAAACTAATAGTGAATTACAAAATATTGTCCAATGGGAAAAACAACGCACAAAAGCTCTAATGGCTTCTGTAAATGCGGACCTAACAGTAGATTATAGCCCGATCTATGAATCATTAAATAATGATTTGAAGATATTTGGATTATTTATGGATGTTAATTTAGAATTAAGACAAGCACTTTATTCTGTTATTTTATCTAACGATAATAGAGTATCAGAATCACCTGCATGGAATAGTATGTTAAGCCATATAAGGATGGTGTTATCATTTGTCGGGCTTAATTCCATTAAATTAGCATATGATTTCGGCCGAGCTGCAAATACAGCAGCACATACTTTACTTGAAATTGTAAATCAGACTGTAAATTTAGACAACCAATGGAAAAATGCTGAATAAGGAGCAAAAAAGTTAAAAATTAACATTGATTTTCTTTATGTAGTAGATAGAAAACAAAAGTATTTAAATTTAGTGAATTTCCGGGAATTAGTGTATTGTTCCATAGTAGACAAGAGAATGTCAGGTCTTCCATCTTGGTATAATTATAAATTTTCACCAGGTATCAAACCAGATAACTATGCACACCTAAATGATCTTGTAGCATAATGGTTCCATTCTATAGCATCAAGCAGTACAGGTCTTCCTGATGAAGTTGTTAAATTCCTACAAAGTAGACGCAAAGAGGTTGTAGGAGAATACAAAAAGAGAACTCTTCCAAATATAATGATTACACATCCTCAGATTGCCATATTTGGAGCAGTTGTACAAACTTCCATGTTACCCCATTAAATACATTTTATTATATAGACTTAATGCTATACTTAACAAAAATCAGCAATTATAAAGAAACTAAATGTCAATTATATAATAAAATAATTTTATTTACTGCCCAATAATACCTAAATTTAACAGCAATAAGTGCGACAAAAAATAATTGTCAATTACGATCTATAAATTGTATACCTACTGAGAAAATTGTCCTATGAACAAAATTAACAAAAATAAATAATTTCAAAAAATAAAGCGCATTTTTATTTTTGATTAAAATTCAAATTATCAGTATAATTACCCTTGCATTCCAACATTTCACCAAAAAAATTGGAAGTATAGTAAGTATAGAACCGCTTTCCTAAATTAATTATCTTTTGAAATTTATATTTTTATTTCATATTTTTTTCCTTAAAACTGCTAATTGCAAGATTTTTAAAATTAAATACATATATCTTTATAAATATACCTATACATAAATTAAAAATTCATACATTCTATTAAAAATCGTTTTATTACGACCCTGAAAAAAATTTAAATAGGAGATCCCCCCGCACGTCTCTTGGCTACATATTTTTTGCCTAAAAACTCAACTTATACTCTCTCTAGTAAATATATATGTATTATGTAGGATGCTCCAAAAGTTCTCGGCCTGAGTATTAAAAAATACAGAGAGAAAAGTGAAAAGAATTTATTTTTCTATATAACCGCCCTCTATTTCAATACACTTATTATAAGATGGGATAAGCATCTCTATGCCTTTATAATAATAAGCAAATTTTCTGTAGCGATTCTACAAGAGTGATGTTTTCGGAAGTGATCGAATCTGCCGGACGTCCAGAACGATCACCGTCGCTGAGGGACTCGTACCGCAAACGAAACCTTTGGCACGGCTGTACCGTATACACCATTCAATCTGTCCGTAATTTCTTTTGGAGTTTGTCCTTCTTTTGTCAGAAATTTTATGACTACACGAAATTCAATTTTTGAAACGGTCGACATATTTACACTTTTAAAACAGAATAAATAAAACACATGTAAACTCGTCCACTGCGTTTATGATTATTAGAGACCTAATACTTTCTGTGAGTATAAATTACGCCACCTTTAAATAAGTTTAATCATGTTAGACCGAGAACTTTTGGCGCACCCCACGTATATTATATACTCTATATGTGTTTTACATTTCGAAGATACGATAGTCGTAAATTAGGCACTACAAATTCTTGTACATCTTCGAATGTTGTCGATAATGTAAAACCGTCTGCGAATACGCCTACAAACTCTGCTGCAGAAAAACCTAAAGTAGTGTTGTCATTGCCTCGATGTCATAATTCAAATACGCGTTGCGTAATATGTAATCGTGAAAAAAACCTTGTGACAATTCCTCGTATAGAACAAACATAATAATTTATAGAGACAGGTATTTATATAACGACAGGGAAACGATGCTGCAAAGATCATCTTTCTGGAAAAGTATTCACAAATACAGCTTTAGGAAGTTTAAACCCAGTAACACTTGTTTAAGTGAAAAAAATATTGAAATTCTTTTACAAGATATCAGAAAAGTGGCAAAAAAGAAAGGCCTTGACTTTGATATACCAGGACAGCTCTCTGTTTCCGATTATTATGCATTAATGGAATTAACAATGGAAAGCTTTGAAAAGATTTTTGAACTAGCAAAATAAAATATCCATTCGTCAAAATACAGATCAAGTCGCACTTGTTTAGCTGTACTGCTTGTTAAGGAGGCTCACTAGTCCAGAAATTTCAAAAAATCGATTTTCTTTTTTTGTATTTTCTTATAGCTATACTTATGAGGAATCACTGTGCCAGAAGATTTTTTAATATCTCATTTCTTTTTTAAAATATGAGCCTCTAAAGCTGACACCGTAAAATGTAGGATTTCGTGTTTTTAGCGCGCAGTCGATCGCAGCGCAGTAGTGTCTTTTTAAATATTCATGACGCTGTATAACGTTTGTTTTGAGTATCATATATATTTTCCTTCAGGGTTACTGTATGGTCCAGGAATTGCCAATATTCATTAAGTAAAAAAAAAACAACCGTCATTTTTTAAACGTAATCATCATATTTTAAAACGGAAGATTTTAACACTATATCTTATTTAGAAATCCATTATAAAACACAAGTATCATCTATGGATATCAGTTGATGAAATCACAGATTCATTAGGGTGTCATATCGTAAATTTAATAGTTGGAGCTTTAGAAGTGAATATGAGAGGCAAATCATATTTAACTGCCACAAAAATAATAGAATGGTACCAATCATTCCTCTATAATTGAATTTGTGACCACTTCACCTAATTATTTATTTGGAGACGAAGTTATGTACTGTAATTCCATATTAGTGTTAGTAACAGATGCAGCGAGTTATATGTTACGTGCCGGCAATCATTTAAAAAATGTCTATTCAAATTTAGTCCACGTAACATGCTTAGCTCATGCACTAAATAGGGTTGCAGAAAAAATACGTGATGAATATTCAAATGTTAATGCTCTTATTTCATCGGTAAAAAATTTTTATAAAAGCACCCTCTCGAGTACAGTATTTTAGACAGTGTACTAACTTGCCTTTGCCTCCAGAACCTGTTTTAACACGTTGGGGAACGTGGGTTGAAGCAGTTGAATATTACCACAATAGCTTCGAAATAATAGAAAATATAGTTAATAGTTTCGAAGATTTGGACGTTCAATCTATTATTAAGGCCAAAAGAGTACTGGAAGATTCAAATATTGAAAACGATCTTAGGGTTATTAGTAATAATTATAAAATTATCTCTACAACAATTAAAAAAATTGAATCACGTAGGCTGTTAATATCAGAGCCTCTGAAATTAATAAATGAAGTGGTACAAACTTTAATAAATACAGTGATCAGAAGATATGATTTTAACAGTGAGAACAGTATTGGAAAATGTATAAACATTAAAACTAAACTTGACAGTGTGTTGAATAACAACCCAGGTTTAACTACCATTCGGCAAATTAATGAATTTTTTAATAATAAAACACAAGTTGTACCTTTGAATATATTTTCTGATTTAATACAATTTTATCAGTATTGGCCGTTAATGTCAGTCGATGTAGAGAGAACTTTTTTTTTTAAAATATATTTTTAATGATAGAAGAAGAAGATTAACACCTGAAAATAAAGAAAAAATTCTTATAATTTATAATTTTAATAAAACTGGTGTGGACACTGAGTAAAATATTGTTTTAAGATGTGCATTTGTGTAGATATTAATTCATTTACAAAAGTGTAAAAAAATAATTTTGGTGTACATAACAATATTATGTACTTAAAATAGATTTTGTTTTTAATATGTTCCATAATCTTATGTTTGTATATAAACACACATATTATTTGTTTATTCTGGATGGAATTTACGTCATAAATTTCCTTGTCTATTTTTCCTCTTCCTCTACTTTCTGAACATTTTGGCAATAATGACCCTTAATTAAAAAAACATAAGATCCTTGCAGCTAAATATTTATATTGTTTTTTATATGACATCATAATCCCTGCATGTTTTTGTTACTTACGACATACGTTTAAGTAATTACTTTGTAATTAGTTGGAAGGAGATACCTAATATTTTTAATGAAGTAGCTAAGAAAAGTTTTTATTAAAATAAACCCCCAGTTTTTCCTCCCTCTTTGTTATTAATGACACGAAGACCTAAACAAGTCGTCAAGGGTAAGTTGTACTTGCGCAAATAATGTTCCGTACAATCAGTTGTACAATTTGATATAATAGTATATGAAAGTGGGTGAAATATTTTTCCTAATGAATAATACATTTTGCTTCTAAAATAAACGATATTTTTCTGTTTCAACATGATGATATCATTATTTTGGTCTATTTACCTTTATCACAAACGTACAGTGATATTTACTGAATGGAGTAAATGTACTAAGAAACTCCGTTTTTTCAATAATAATTTTTTCTTTCAGTAACAATTTTTAGCAGTAGTTACTATTAATTATAAAAATTGTATTAGATAATATTACAAATCAGAAAATTATTTAAATATTATTTTGAAATTCTTTGAATAGATTGAATTTGTTTTATTTCTATGGATACCTAACAAAACTTTACAAATATTATTATACATAATATTTAGATATAAAGATTGTAATATATTTTTTCCGCACAGATTTATCTGCTATTCCTTACTTCTTTAATTTCTAAAACTCACTTTATAAAAAATTTACCAAAATATCCATTTAACATAGATACTATTAACCCTAGAATCATACGTCGGTCTACGAGAAACGTTAATCATACATCGACGTCGTTTTGACGGATGGACTTTTACGGAGAGTTTTAGAGTTTATTTGCAAAAAACATTTTATTACATAACAATACTACAAAAGCGAACAAAATATTTAAAAAAATTGGATTTGGAAAAATTTCTTACAAGGAGAGGGCACGACCTCGGAAATTGACTTTGGGATGGGTTTCGCAGGATTATAGTCCCTTAGAAGATTAATCAATTGTGAAAATATAAAGACCCATTGGCCAGTCAATTTCGAGAAAAACGCTTTTAAAATTCTAGCTTCATTTACTGCATGTTTATATATGAGATATTTGAATCTCAAATCAACAGTTACCGTAGCTCCGTCGGTAGCAGCGTATCTCTATGGTAAGCTGTCATAGTGGCAACGAGGGCACGGGATCGATTCCGACTTCAAGTAATTTTTTTTTTTATTTTATTAATTAAATATTAAAATTAATAAATTTCAAAAATAAATAATTATTTCTAACAATAAATATCATAAAATAAAATGTAATTGTATTTTTTCTTAATTCGTAACCACTTACTTAATAATTTTTTAATAAGTATCTGACTTTTCTTACATAGGTATGTAAATAATAAAACTATCAAAACCATCTTTTAATTAAAAAAATTAAGAATTTTATTTATTATAAATTTACTTATAATTATATGTAAGTACCGGAATGATAATTTTTATAAAAACATTCAAAACAGAAAATATTTTCGCATCTTGCACAGTTGATAAATGATTTTGTACACCAACATTATCATTTGAAACGATTTTGGATTCCCTTTAACATAAATAATTAACAGTAAATTTTAATTGCTACAAACTTTTCATTGTGACTAGGGTACAAATTTTGATCTGACTGTAAAAATACCTGAAGCAGTTCAAATATTGTTTTTAAATTTTAATTTTTGATAGTGTTAGATTTTATTGATATGTGTTTTTATTAATAATTGTTTTTCTATTAATTGGTAATTATAGTTTTAGTAGTTTTTTTCTTTTATAATTCTCATAATATATTACTTTTTACGTTAACCCTAGAATCATACGTAGTCAGAAATGGAAAAATAATTTCAATTTGTAATTTATGATAAGCAAAACTGACAAAATTCATCATTCTACCACACAGAACACTAGAAACCAACTAACATTAAAAACGTGTAATTGGCGCGGAGTCATTTGGAGTCGTGTCACAGCTTAAGACATTAGTCAGTCCGTGTCCGTCGTCGAACCAACAGTGCATTATATTTACATTGTTACCATTGTTGGTTGAACACGTTGAACAGCTCTCTCTGGTAATACGTGTATTGCGGTGGTGTGCGTAAATACGCACACTACTAAAAAACACCAAACTAATACACTGCAAACAGTGTGTATCTACACAAATAGAGTGGGGAGATTTACGTCATAAACTCATTACAAGTGGAACAGAGACATAGACAATCTAGTTTGACCCCTTGTTCTACCATTATTTTTTTAGTAAACTTAATATCATCAAATTAAAAAAAAAATCCTCTGGTTTATTAGAGGAAAAATTATGGATGTGATTTGAATTTGAATAATTTGGTACAAATTTTTTATTTTTGCAATCAAAATGACGAAACTCTTTAAAGATATGATTGATACAGCAAGCCTCTTCTTCTACGGTTACTTCGTGCCTAATTTTGGTAAAAATGAAAACACATCTTCAAAAATCTATAATTCGCTTCCGATTTCATTATATTATTTTATTGCTTGTCTGGTTCAGCTATTCATAGCTTTCTATCACATGATAGACAACAACCAAAAAAGATATTTTAATTACCAAAAAATTGTATTTGAAGTTCTTATAGTATCGTATATACTACACACACCGGCATAATGAGCGGAACATAAAAAAAAAATATAAAAACCTATTTATTAAACAAAGTTGGCTGTTGTTTTTCATTTTCACTTAAATTAATATTAAATTAGTGGATCAATTGACTTTCCATAGAATTGTTCTTATTTATTATTGATGCAAATCTTTTTGAGGTCTGTCATTTTTTAACTCAAATACCGCTTCTTCTCAATGTGGTGGAGCTTCAGACTGCCATGCCGTAATTAAAGAAGGGCAAAGATTGCCTCAGGAGACTGTAGATAACATCATTCTTAGTATAGTAAGACGAATAGAAGCTTTGACAAGAGCACGGGAGGTAGCACGCGGTATTAAAACGTTGTGTTTCATTTTCTATTTGTTAAATAATCTTTAACTAAAATGATTCTTAGACGACATAAGATTCCAAAAGTTTGGTATTTCATATGGTTAATTGCTTTTGCTAACGAAAATAAAGGTACAGTGGCCATCCAATGGTACGTACTCCGATTTTATGTAGTGACGTCAGCGATTTAGTGGGGTTCTCTTCTCACAGATATGTTGTTGTTTGTCTGTGTTGGTGAAAATTTATGTACCAAGCTAGAGTCAGGGCCGTAGGTAATATTGTCTGAGGGTCTCGTAGCCTTTAAAAATTTTAAAATTTCACTGCAGATATATATGCACATATTCTGTATAAGTGTATACGTAATATGCAAAATACAAATGCAAAATAAGTAACGTAAAATTCTAGAATATTATAAACGTCAATTAGCAGAGATATCAAAAAACAGACTTCACCGTTGAATTGGTTATTAAAACTGAGACTAAACAGTGTAGTTTGACAAAAATTCTAGACTGTTCTATTTGTCAACTAGCAAAGACATTGAAAAATCAATTGTACCATTTATTTGTCCATTGAAGAAGAGGTCAAATTACACATTTTGACAAATGTTCTGGAATATTCTATTCGTCAGCTAGCAAAGATATTCAAAAACAAACGTCGCCATTGAATTGGCTACCAAAAAAGGACCAAATAACATATTTTGAGAAATGTTCTAGAATATTCTATTTGTCAACTAACAAAGATATTGGAAAATCTACTGCACCACTTAATTGTCCAACCGAAATTAAACTAATGTAAACCAAATGTCCGATTTTGACAAACAATTTTTGTTATTTGACGAATAAGATATTCTAGAACATTTATCAAAATGTGCTATTCCGTCTTTTATTCGATGACCAATTAAATGGTGCAATCGATTTTTGATATTTTTATTAGTTGACGAGTAGAATATTCTAGAATTTTTGTCAAAATGTGCTGCTTAATCTAATTTTTAGTGCCCAATTCAATAGTGAAGTTTGTTTTTTGATATCTTTGCTAGTTCACGAGTAGAATATTCTAGAATTTTTGTCAGCTTCCGCAATTTGGCGTCTTTTACGCTGATGAATGCGATAGTGAAGTTGATTTTTCGACAGTTTTCTAAAAGTTGTCACTCATATTCATTAGTATAACATTCGATTTTTTTGTTTACACAACCGAATTTTAGGTTTAAATTGTCTCCTAAGATAAATAATATTTACCAACCCCCGAAACAAAAGTTTAGCGACGCCCCTGATCTTCCGATTTTACGTACTTCCCCTTAAATTTGTACTGACCACTACGCAAAATTGAATTTGTGATGTATATCGACTTGTGAACATGTAATTTTAAGTGAATAATTCAATAAAACTAATAGTTTCTTTAGATTAAATGGTTTGTTTAATTTTTAAAGATATTTTGTATCTTCCACTAATTATGCCGGTGTGTGTATACATATACAGTGCATACGGTATCTACTGTATAATTATACCTTATATGTATGTATACGCTTATAGGCCAGTCAAAACAAACACTTAACTTCGAAAAAATTCGCATAGAGCTGAAAATTGGTACAGACTTCAACTATGTTATTACAAATAAAATGTCAAAAATCCCCATCAATCCCACATGTTTTAAAAATTTTATTCAAGGTCAAAGGTCAAGGTAATTGGTTTTTCGTAAATATTTCTTAAATGGCAAAATTAGTGGCAAAACAGTTTAGATATATTTTATAGATTACGCAACAAAAAAGGTTTCAATATTTTCTTCCTACGATCTATCCTTCAACACATATCGCGATTTCAAAATTTTGAAAAGTAATATTTTGCATAATATACGCTCTTTTCCACACAAACGTCGAAGTAAGGTGCTTTTAACTCATTTTTTCTTTTAATTTAGGTATAACCCACGATCTATTTTGATTTTTTGATAAATTATTTTACTATATCCTGCTACAGTATCATATTGGTACATGTACTTATGCTGCGAAATCTGACAGAAAAATTTCATCCGCAAAACCCCTAGTGACATATTTAAGAGTGCTGGTTACGATATTATGGTGTTACTGATTTATTTTTTATCGAAAATTTCTTTCAGAAAAAAATTCTGCGATAAAAGCTCATGATATGAAGTAGGATAAAATAAAATAACTTTTCAAATCATTAAAACAAATTGTGGATCATACCTACAAGAGAAACCACATAAAATGCATCAAGTCTATCTTGATGGTGGCATAGGAAAGGGTGTATATTATGTAGAATATTACTTTTTCCAATTTTTGAACTAGCGATATCTCATGAAGGATAGATAGTACGAAAAAATATTCAAACCTTTTTTGTAGAGAATTGCATAATCTACCAAATTTATTTAAACTATTTTTACCACAAATTTTACCATTTGCGAGATATTTACGAAAAACCAATTTCCTTGACCTTTGACTTTAAATAAATTTTTTAGCACATGTAGGACTGATGGGGACTTTCTGGGGACAGTTAGGGTGTCTGTACCAATTTTCAGTTCTATGCAAATTTTTCCGACATTTGAATTTTTTTGGTTTATTTTGATTGGCCTAATATATAGATTAAAAAGATACGTATATACGTACACATTAACATCTTGACCATCTTGACTAACAATGTTGAAACTAAAGAAGACGTTGAAACAGTGTTGATCCATCAACACTTTTGGGTCGTACACAAAGATCGCACAGAAACCCTCGGTGAGATGTATTAACGAGGATAACGTTTGTTGTTAAGTGATAATTTTTTTTAAAATAAATTTCTTTAAAGTCGTTTGTTATTTTTAATAAATTAAAATTATAATTCTACTAGCAATATACATTCTCATATATACAATGATCTTGATAATGGGCGAAAAATAATTATCAGTATGACAACATAACATCAACATAATTTAATATTTGACATAATTGTCAACATGTCATACAGTGTATAAAACCAAATTGTATTATAATATTTTTTTAAATACTCGTATATATTTTTTTTTAAATTCTTAAGTTTACTTATTTACAATTTAATTATTAAAATAAAATCGATCACACTGAATTATTTTTGGATAACTCTACACATAAGCTTGAGTTTCAGAGATACATAGCATAGATTTTTTATGTGTTGGAAATATTCAAGGGCAAATGGTAAGGAAAAGAAATGGGTATACAATTTAAATATATTTGGACGGAGAGCGAAAATGAGTGATTCAACTGGGTATACGTAGTATACACTATTATTTAAACTGCGCCTGAAGGTAACGCCTAACAGTAACTCTACTGAATAGCCCCTTATTACAAGCGCACAAATATTTTACAATTAAATTTTATTGCTGCTGGTCTTAAAGGCTCGAATCCGATCTTTCAGGTATAGAATACAATATTCCTCCACTTTCATTGAAATATAAATTCTCCAGTATCAATTCAACACAGGTCATTTTCGAATTTTTTAATAACCACAGAGTGTTACATATCGTTTTCCTTAAATATATCTACAAACATTAGTGAAAATAATTATTGTGAAAATGTCTGCAGACAAAGGAATCGCAAGTACTTCTGGAATTGAAGAAATAATTATTGATGAATCTCTTCACAGTGAAATATCAAAATTGCGATTAAAAGATGCGGTTGTGTATGACGAAGGATTGCTACAAAAAAATAATTTGATAGCGACAACATCTTCTGATTCAATTTTTGAAGAAGCAATGTTAATGGGGGAAGATATTTAACAAAATACGCTGGACATGTTAGCCGAGAAGAAGTTCGTGAGTGATGAAGAATTAATTCACGTTAATGAAACGTGCGAAGAAGTGAATTTTGAAAAAGTTGAAGATGATTCCTCAACAGACGGCGAGTATGAGCCAGATTTAAAAAAAAAGAGAAGTTGAATATATTCCTTTTGATTATAAGATCAAAGTCGTTCAAATTGCAAAAGCTCATCCTATGTGGAGCCTACAAACTCTTCAAAAGAACGCACAGTGCGGCCGTAGGCCCACTGTGCGGCCAAAAGTCAAAAAAAAAAGTTTCTAGTATGGGGTTTTTCGTCGTTGGGTTGGCTAAAGGGCCCCCCCTAGAGTTGGAAACCGTCTATAGTTATGCCCCTTTTGTCCAATCCCCCTCAAAATCTCAGTCGGAACGCGACCGTCGCGCGAGCGCTACGCTTCTGCACAAACGCGCCTTTGGTAAACGCTTTCTTCATACGCGTGTGAAATTGGTTAAAAGAAAAATATCGCAGTCAGACAAAATGGAATCTACAGGTGAAAGTAAGTAGAACGAATAAAAAAATAGCTCAAGTACTAATTGTTAAGTAAACAATTGTTATAAATAATAATGTAAGGGCTATTTTTCGATCTTTTATTTATAATATTCTCGGGGTTTTCGATCAAAAAGTTAAGGTATCCTGCAGTATCCTGCTTCGAAACTTATAGGAGATATAAATGAAAGTATAAACTATAAAATAAAAAAAATTTTTGGTGCGGACTCCTGCGGTCTGAGTTTTTATGAACTTTTCTTTAAAAATAATGCAAAACAGTCAGTTTACAATATGACAACACCTGGAAAATGAAAGCAAATAAAAGTGTCAACATAAAAAATTTTAACAACCCAAGCGAATACGCGAAACTTAAAATGGAAGCAGTATACTGCATGTGAAAAATAAGGAGGGAGACAGAAGAGTAGAAGAAGAGAGCAGTCAGCAGGGACTATACGTGCCGATGCGATGCCGCGCGTTCGTGCTGCTTTAGTGTTGGTCCTTTGCTGAAGCTGGTATGGAGTCATGTGTGTGTGTTTGCACGCGCGAGACGCATAGCATGCATGGGATGGGTGCGAGTAATCGTATGAACATTTCATAAGTCTTTTTGACATAATTTTTTTACTTTGCATTAAAAAATAAGCTTCATAAATTTATTTATAAATTATTTTTCAAAGAAAATTCCTGTTTGCAATTTATAGCAAAATTTTTTATGATAAAACTAAAATTATATTAGATTTAATATTTTCAATTTTTACATTTTATTTTATTAATTTTTATTTGTTTGTTTGTTTTTTAGGTTCAAATACTTCAACTGCAAATGACGGCGCAAAAACAATCACTAGACTGGATTTATTCAATGAAATCAAAGATGTATTAACAGATATTCAAAAAGTTTATGCAAAAGTTGAAAATCTTTATAAAGATAAATATGGTTCAAACCATTCACTATCCAATGATCATAAACAAGCAATCTCAAAATTGGTTCATCAGTTTAAAACAAGATGGACTGCTTGTCACAGAAAACAAGATGCTTTTGAGAAAAACAATCACGATTGGCTCAAAACATCTGTTGAACTGAAAAAAGTAGAAGAAAAAAAAGGAGAAGAAAAAACTGAGAAAAAACCGGCTGCATTGGGTCGTCGAAAAGTTGATTTTACAGAGGGTTCTGACCGTACTAAACGTAGAATGACAGAAGCGTTACGAAAAGAAAAATCATCTGAAGAACTTGTTTATGCAGCAAAGATTAAGTTGCGGTCTGAAGGCAACACAGATTTTGCGAAGGTTATTGATAACATTTCGCATGGAAGCCCTACTAAAGCTGCAAAAGTAAGAAAATCTTTAGAGTTCGACGATCAAAATCTTCCTTTCGATGACGACGAAGCTCTTTCATTGTTTGTTGAACTAGATTTATCTCAAAGCAAGTATCAACAGCTACGAAATGCTCTTCTGGAAAAGAAATCAAAGATAATACCTTCTTATAAAAAGATACAAAGTGCAAGGAGAAAATGCTACCCACTGGCAGGTACTACTAATTACACAATAAACAAAGCAGAAGCAAAATTGCAACCTTTATTAAACCACACAACCGAACGAATTGTTAAGTTGCAATTGGAAGTTTTGAAAAATTTACCAGAAGAAATGCTGAAAAATTTAATTTTGTACTGTAAATGGGGCTGTGATGGCAGTTCAGGTCACAGTGAATACAAACAAAAACGTGACGAAAACAGTAGTAGTGACGAAAATATTTTTTTTACGTCTTTCGTGCCACTACAGCTCATATATACAGATCCGGTGACACAGAAGAAAACTATTGTCTGGAAAAATCCAAGACCCTCGTCCACTAGATTTTGTCGACCTATTGTAATCGAGTGCGCAAAAGAATCTGTGGATTTAACGAAAGAAACAACGGATGAAATTGAAAAACAAATAAAAAATTTGGTTCCTTTTAAAACGGCGATTAATGCAAAACATGTATCCATTGCATATGATTTTCAATTAACAATGATTGATACTAAAGTGTGCAATTCATTAACCGATACAAAATCTGCACAGTGTTGTTATGTATGCAAATGTAAAATTTCGGAGTTCAATAAAATAGATGAAATGTTGACGAAACAAATTTCTACAGAGCACTTAAAGTTTGGCCTATCAACTTTACATTGCTGGATCCGCTGCTTCGAGTATTTACTACATGTATCTTACAGATTGGACATAAAAAAATGGCGGGCTAGTAGTCAGGACGAAAAAAAATCCGTTGCGTCTAGAAAAAAGACTATTCAAGAAACTTTCAAAGAAGAATTGGGTTTGAATGTTGACAAACCAAAATCTGGTAGTGGAACTTCAAACGATGGAAACACGGCTCGAGTTTTTTTTGAAAATTATGACAAATCTGCTCAAATACTTGGAATTGATGAAGATATTATACATCGATTTTATATAGTATTGCAAACTATCGCAAGTGGCCATTACATCGACGTAGATAAATTTAGAAAGTATTGCCTGGATTTAGCTAAAGCAGTTGTCGAAAAATACGAATGGTATTATTTACCTACTTTAGTTCACAAACTTTTGATTCATGGCCCTGAAATCATCGAACAGTCACTGTTACCTATTGGGCAAATGTCTGAAGATGCCCAAGAGGCTTGTAATAAATATTTCAAAATATATCGGTTGCGTTTCGCAAGAAAAAATCACCGACAAAAAACCATGGAGGACGTTTTTAAAAGATTTCTAATTGCTTCTGATCCATACATTTCCAGTCTCCGAAAATTACCCGCCAAACCTCTCAAACATTTATCGCAAGAAACAATAAATTTGTTAAAATCTCCATCAGACAATGCTGGGATTGTTGGTGAATTGTATTCTGACAGTTCTGCAGACACCGATGCAAGTACTGATGCGGAAGAAGGCGAATCTTATGACATTGGCAATGGAAACTTTTTTTTGTAATATTTAATGTTTTTTCAGCGCACACCATGCTCAAATATGTTTTATTTGTAATTCAAAAAGTTTAATTTTGATAAAAAATTTGATTTATTTTTTAAATCTCAGTTTTATACTCAACAATAATTTATCAAACACAACTCCGATTCTGCATGGTGACTATTGATAAAAAAAATTTTTCTTCTATTTCAGGCTTCTATTGTGAATTTTGTCAAAGTATTGTATTTTATTGTAATTTTCTGTAAATTGACAATAAAGTATGCAAAATGATATTAAAAAATTGCTTTTAATTATTCGTTATTATTTTCCATTTTAATCGAATTTTTTCGTATAGCATAGCGCCATATTGGATCCGCCATTTTGAATTTGATAATTCTGATAACAGATTCGTAATCAGCGACCCCAAAAACCCCCCTATACCGATTTTGAGAGCATTTCGTTCATTATTCGAGTTTTTTTGGTATGGCCAACCGCCATATTGGATCCGCCATTTTGAATTTGTTAGTTCTGATAACAGATTCGTAATCAGCGACCCCAAAAACCCCCCTATACCAATTTTGAGAGCATTTCGTTCATTATTCGAGTTTTTTTGGTATGGCCAACCGCCATATTGGATCCGCCATTTTGAATTTGTTAGTTCTGATAACAGATTCGTAATCAGCGACCCCAAAAACCTCCCTATACCGATTTCGATAGCATTTCCTTTATTATTCGACTTTTGGCCGCACAGTGCGGCCTACGGCCGCACTGTGGAACGGTTGTCATCGATTAAAAAAAAAGAATACTTGGCAAAGTGGGAAGAAGAAATTAAAAAAGGAGGCAATCGTTTCGATAAATATTTAATTATTGATTCCTGGACTTTTGACCGTTCTGTCGAAGCTAGGGAAAATTATCGGCAAGTGACCACCAGGAATTTACAACAGTGGGCTTTAGCTGCAGCTGCACAATTTCCAGATTTTGAATTTAAGGCTTCTGATCGGTGGGTGAAGAAATTTAAAAGCAAGCATGGTATACGACAAAGAAAAATAATGAAGTTGGTATCACAAAAGGAAGCAGCTACCATGGATGAAATCATGGCTTCTGCAACAACGTTTCGAACACAAGCGAAAAGATTAATGTCCAATTTCAATAAAGATTACATTATAAATACTGATCAAACAGGTATATTACTTCCATAAAAAATATTATTTCAATATTTATGATTTTCGCCAATGAATCTAATGTTATTTTAATTTTTTTTAAAGGATGTCAATATCAGTCTATTTATAACAGAACTCTTGCTGAGAAAGGTACCAAAACTATCTTCGTCAAAAGGCAGGACATGAATAAAGTTACTCATACTTATACAGCACAGTACGCTCTGACCCTCTCCGGAAAATTAATACCTAAGTTTTTGTATGTTTACAAGAAGCTACTGGTGATTTCGGTCCTCGAATTAGGAAAATAATTAATGAATATTCAGAAACGTATAAAAATGTGATAATAACCTCGTCAAAATCGGGAAAGCTAACAACGGAGTTATATAAACACTCCCTCGAAAGTTGTTTAAAACCATATGTTAAAAAAGAACGTTTCTTATTAATCATTGATTCATGGGGTGGACAGACCAAACCCGAAATATACGATGAGATTTTTCAGGACGACGAGGAATTACCAACCTGTACAATTAAAGCAATTCCTCCTAAATGTACACCGCTCGTCCAACCCTGCGACGTTTATTTTTATCGGCAGGTTAAAAATTTTATTAAACGCATTCAAAACTGTGCATATTTGATTGAAAGAAATGAAGAAATAAACTCACGTGAAGACTATATAAAAATACAATCAATTGTTCACCACCAATTATCGTCACCAGTTTTCAACAAAATGATTCGCTGCGCGTGGTTCGCTTCGCAATTAGAAGAAGAAAGAGAAATTTTTTTAAATTTTTAAATGTTAACGAAGTTTGCTTCCCAGTAGATTTATTAAAAAAAAAATGTTCGTGTACAAAATCGTCGTTTATCAACTGTGCAAGATGCGAAAATATTTTCTGTTTCCAATGTTTTTATACAAATTATCATTCCGGTACTTGCATATAATTATAATTTATAATAAATAAAATTCTTAATTTTTTTAATTAAAAAATGGTTTTGGTAATTTTATTATTTACATACCTATGTAAGAAAAGTCAGATACTTATTAAAAAATTATTAAGTAAATGGTTACGAATAAAGAAAAAATACAATTACATTTTAATTTATGATACTTATTGTTAGAAATAATTATTTATTTTTGAAATTTATTAATTTTAATATTTAATTAACAAAATTAAAAAAAAAAATTACTTGAAGTCGGAATCGAACCCGTGCCCTCGTTGCCACTGTGACAGCTTACCATAGAGATACCCCTTCAAACTTCAAACTTCAAAAACAACTTTATTAAAAATAATTCAAATATGTAGAGGTAAGTGGGGTAAAGTGGGAAACTTTTTTTTGGAGCTCCATTGATTGAATAAAAGTGATTATTTTTCCATGTTTAAAATTCCTATAGTAAAGAGAATTCAATAAGCTATCATTTGCCTAAGATACCAACTAAAAATATTGATTTTCTTTTGAGTTACCGAGCTTTAACCGACCATGTGCAAAATGGCCAAAATTGAAAATCGTGGGGTAAAGTGGGAAACTTTAAAAAACTGTACAAACTCAACGCAAATCTTGTAGCAAAGTTCTTATATCTATATTTCAAGGCAAAAAAGGTTCAAAGAATACAAAATAGATAGTGAATATAAAAAAAAACAATTTTTGCTGAAAAAAAATGAAATAATGACTTAATTGATTTTCGAGCCTCGATGCGTTTATTTGCCAAACGTTTTTCAGCTGCTTCTTGCAACTTGATTTAGATTTGCGAATTGTTAAAAAATCTTGTTTTCGCGCCGTGCGTACGATATTTTATATTCCGGTAATCGAAAAAATCTGTATGAAGTCGAAATTTTGAGGTTAGAGGCACAACAATACATTAACAACATTCTTTTAAATCATAAACAATGAATCGACAACCTTTGAATGCAAAACGACGCCTCAATCGTGATTTTTGACATTTCCCACTTTACCCCAACATTACATTTTGCAAAAATGTAAGCGTCATTTTTTTACAATGTGTAAATTACACGAAACGCTTATGCATTATCAAAATCAAGACTACAAAGAATATTTTGAGTGTACTTACAATTTCTTTATCTCTAAAACGAGTGAAAAAAACGATATTGAATCGATGGGAAATGAAATTTACGGTTCGCTTCAAAACTTTGACAAGTGTCAAAGAACACACGAACACATATGCATGTGTGGGTATACCATAAAGCTTAGTTTGTGGTCATTACTAACAGATGTCAGTAGCGCATAACATCTGTACTTTGACAGATTACCCGGAAAGTACCATTTCCCACTTTACCCCGTTTCCCACTTTACCCCATTTACCTCTACATATATCATACAGAGTTTCTGTCTCTAAGGTGAACAGCAACCTATGAAATTTATAATACATTATACAGTATATAGAGGCATCTAGCAATAACTAATTGCTTTAATCCTGCAGTTTTTACTAATTCTCGTAATACATTTGCATTTTTAATTAACATTTATATTAGATATATGATGCTTAAATATTTACATTTCATTTTGTTATTTACAATTTTAGCATTTTTGACAGGAAAACGAGTGCGAAAACCTGCTTAATAAATTTGACTGCTGTTATTTAGCAGTCTTTTTGTTTTTATTTATTTATTTAATTTTATTTTTTATCTTAACATTGAGATCAGTTTTGATCTTTTAATAGCTTTTAATCAAGTATATGATTCTTATTTAGTAAATTCTGAAAAATTGGTTTATGTACGGGTAGTGAGTTGTAATGAGCTCTTAAATTAGTTATGTTTTTGGTTAGTTTACTGTGCTTTATGTTTGTTTTGTAGAATTTTAAGGCTTGTTTTTCAATGTATTCTGTTATTGTAGGGAGATCAGCTTCACTGTGCATGTCCTTAATTTTTCCATATCTATCTTTGTTTAAGATGAGTCGAAGGCATTTATTCTGTACTCTTTGTAGTTTCAATAGTGAGGTTTTTGAGGCAGATCCCCAGACTGGGGCAGCGTATGTAATTATGGGGCGAATTATGCTGGTGTATAATAATTTTTTATATTTGGAATTTATTTTACTATTTTTGTTTAGGAGCGGGTATAGTATTTTTATTACTGAATGTGCTTTTTGTAAAAGATTATTTATTTGTCCTTGAAAAGACAGTCTTTTATCTAACTCAACTCCTAGATATTTAACTTGGTTTTTGGGTTTAATTTTATTGTTTTCGACTTGTAATGGGACCAGTACTTTTGTATCTTTGAATTTTCTTGTGAATATGATGTGTTCGGTTTTTGTGTTATTTATTTTTATTTTCCACTTTTCTGCGAATTCTAAAATTTGATTTATGTATATTTGGGTTTGTTTAGTTGCTGCTTGTGCGCTGAATGAGTGTGTGTATATTGCTGTGTCATCGGCATAAATTGCGGTGTTTGTTTTTTGAAATTGCGGTATGTCATTTATGTAATAGGTAAAAATTACTGGTCCCAGTACAGAGCCTTGGGGTACTCCAGCCTTTGGTTTTCTAGTAGGGGATCTGCTTCCGTTAATATTTACCACAAATTCTCTGTCTCTTAGGTAGTTATTTATGAGTTTTACTAAATATATTGGGAATTTGGATTTTTTCATTTTGTATATTACACCATCTATCCAGACTGTATCAAACGCCTTTTCAATGTCTAATAAGGCCATTGAAGTGACGTTATTTTTGTTAAAATTCACGTTTATTGCGTGGGCAATTCTAGCTACTTGCATTGAAGTGCTGTGCTTCGGGCGAAAACCGAATTGTTCGTCGACTATAATTTTATGTCTTTGGTTTGTTTCATTTAATCGATTTAGTATTATCTTTTCCGTTACTTTAGATAGAGTACAAAGGAGACTGATTGGTCTATAATTGGTGGGGTTAGTTAAATCTTTGTTAGGTTTAGGCAGTGGAATAACAACTGCTTTTTTCCATTTACTGGGAAAATATGCCTGTAATAATATTCCATTTAATATGTACATTAGTTGTACTATAGCTTTATTTGTGAAGTTTTTAATTATTTTGTAGTCAATATCATCATGGCCGGGTGCTTTGTTATTTGGTAATTTTTTAATTATTGTTTTAATTTCTTTGGGATTGGTTAATTTTATTTTATCCTTATTGATGTTGCGGTTACTATTTAGAAACGTTTCTACCGTAGTTTTTACTTGTATCCCAATTGGTGAGGTTTTATTGTTTGTTTGTATTTCTTCTAAGGTTTCACTTATAACGTTAGCTTTGTCTTTGTTTGTTATGTAAATATTGTTATTTTTTGCTAGTTTCGGGATGTGTTTTGATGGTCTTTTGAATGCTTTTGTTATTTTCCACAAGCTATTGTCTTGTGGGTTAATTTCTTGCAAGGTTTTTTTCCCATCTTTCGTTTGTAGTCACTTTTATTTTATTTTTTATCAGTCTATTTAGGTGATTAATATCGGTCTTTAAGTGAGGAATTCCTGTCCTTTGGTATATTTTACGTATGTTGTTTCTTGTTCTTATTAGTCTTTTTGTTTCTTCGTCCAGATAGGGTTTGTCTGTACGTATTTTGAGTTTTTTAGTGTGTGTGTTTTTTGTGTCCATGATTGCTTTTGTAAATGAATCTAGTGTTTTGTCTATGTCGTCAGTATTGTTTATTTTATTGTTGATGGTTATCTTTTCATTTAATGTTTGTTTAAGTTTCTTCCAATTTGTTTCTTTGTATGAGGTTACGTGTATTTTTAAATTTTCTTTGTATTGTCTATTGAGGTCAAATAATATTGGGTTGTGGTCTGATGGTAATTCAGGTACGGATATCGGTGTTGTTACATTTTGTACATTTTTGTTGATTATAATGTCGATGTATGTGGGTGTCATTTGGTTTTCGGGGAAATGTGTGGGATTTTGTGTATGTTGTACTATGATGTTTTTGTTGTTTAAATATTGGTATAGTGTTCTGCCGTTAGCGTTATTTATCTGGTTTTTCCATAAAGAGTGCCTAGCGTTTAAATCACCAATTATTAGTACTTTTTCACTTATTTCTGTTAGGGAGTCTAGATCTGATGTGGTAAAATTATTTCGCGGTTGGTTATATACCGCTATTACGTGTAAGTTGTTTTTAAATTTAATACATATATTTTCTATTGTTAAATGATTAGGTGTTTTGACAACATGGTAGGGGATGTCGTTTCTTATTATTATAGCTACCCCGCCCGCGTGCGTTGTTTTGTCTTTTCTTATTATGTTAAAGTTCTTTACTTTGATTATATCATTTTGCCCTAGTTTGGTTTCATTTATTAGTATTAGATCTAATTTGTGTTCAAAAACAAATACCTTCAATTCAGACAGCTTGGGCTTGAGCCCGTTGGCATTCCAGGACGCACATTTTAGGGTGAAGGTGATGAATTATTTTTCTTTCCAAATTGTTTTATTTAATATATAAACATACAGTAAATGAAACTAGAATTTTAAAAGCGTTTTTCTCGAAATTGACTGGCCAGTGGGTCTTTATATTTTCACAATTGATTAATCTTTTAAGGGACTATAATCCTGCGAAATCCCATCCCAAAGTTAATTTCCGAGGTCGTGCCCTCTCCTTGTTAATGTAAATATTTATTAATTTTTTTTAATTTTTTTATCAAAGCATATTTTCATTACAAAAATTAAAAAATAGATAAGTACATCAATTGTAATAATTAATTTATGAACTATTATGAGTCAGTGGACATGTGTGACTTTACAGAATGTGAAATTTCTCACAAGGGGAGGGCACGGCCTCGGAAATTGACTTCGGGATGAGACTTCGTATATTAATAGTATACCTTTACGGTATTAATATACTAAAATATTAAAATGCAATAGCCAGCCGTTTTCGAAAAAAATGCCTTTAAAGTTTTAAAAATTTTTTTAATGTCTTTTATACGAATTTAATATGATATTAAAACAGAGTCAAATGGCTCGGTCGTCAATGCATCGGCTCCGTGTCCTGAGGTCACGGGTTCGAGGCTGGGTCTATGCACTGATTTTTTTTAAATTTTTTTTTTGTATTTAATTTAAAATATTATAAAAATTAATAGTATGATATATAAATGCTAATTGTCACAATGTAAAATAATTTATATTTGAAAATTAATGTTTAATTTTGCAATATATTTTTAATAACACGGAAAATTTAATTGCTAACAAGAAAATATAACTATGAAAATGAAATTACGTTATTACTATTAAAAACCCATTTTACGCATTAAAAAAAATTAACATTAATTCTTATAGCTGTTATTATCCAAGCATAGGGTAGGTTAATTCTAGTGAATTCCAGGTAGATGGTCAAACATTTTAATACTAGAATAGATAATACATAAATGGTTTTATGACTTTTTATTTTTTTTTACATAGGTATTGGATGATTGGATTGGGCTGCTGAATGAGATTGTATATATTGATGGTTTAAAGCACAAAGGTTATAAGTCCAATTTTCAAAAATAGTGGAAAATTGAAAATGAAATGTTTATACGTATGTTTATCCAACAATTAAAAAGAAATGTTCACAAAGTGCATTTATAGAGTTTTTCCTAACCTTTAAGACTATTAATTTGCATAATTTTTTAATCAAAAAAAATTTTAAATTAATTAAAATCTAATATTTATTTGAAAATTGGGGACTTACAACCATTGTGCAACAATATGATATTAATTACATTTACATAACTAAATTTAGTAATAAGATGGAATTCTCAATGGATAACAGAGTGACAGTTTTTAAATGAGTATGCTTTATTCATTGATATAAAATCTTAAAAAATTACAAAAAAAAAAAAAAAAATTATTCATTTTCATTTTCCCATACAGCATAGTCTGTTATTCCTTTCTGAGCTGGTAATTCTTCTATGAATGATTTGTAGTCTAATGGTATAACTCCATTTTTCAAAAGTATTAATAAATCTTTTTTTTTAGCAATAGAAATTGGCAATGGTTCTATATATTTGTGGGTGAGAGATATATGTTCCCAAGAAAATATATTTTTCGCAGTCTTACAAACATCAAAATACTTAAATTCATCGTCATTTAATTCGTATTTATAGAAAATTCTGTAAGGTTTTTTTTTAGAAAATTTGAGCCATTTAATTTTAAGCCAGTTTATTTTGCTTCCGTCAAATGATTTGGTGGTATTTGACAAAACTTTTTTTGATAAAGAATGCAAATCAAAGAAATTGTCGAATTTTAATACTCAACTTCATATGGGCGTGGGTTCCTCCTAGCCATCTCAATAAGTAGAGCATACTCTCTAGGAGTGTATATTTTTTTATGCTTACGAAAACGCTCAATAGTCGCATGCATTGAGTCGGCTTCCAGATATGAATGTCCGCTTTCCATAAATTTTAATTCAATTTCTTCTAAATAGTTGCTTGTGTTAACAGCGTAAAGTAAACATGATGCAATGTGTTGATTCCTGTTTTGTCCACCACACGTATCTGCGTAAGCACAGACACGTTTAACTGATGTCGGTAAACTATTCAAAAAACGTAATAAACAACTTCCAATTTCGTTGGCACCTTTTTTACCATTTGTTTCGTCCCATAGATAACAATAGCCATTTTTTAAAGAATCATAAATTGTAAAGTTATATACGGATAATTTTCTTTTATAAAAGATTTGACATTCAGCTGCAAAAGGTAGCGTAAGTATTGCCTGCAAATCAAATGTAATTGTCCTGACTTCAGGATTCTGGGAGCCTGTTTTCATATCTTTTTTTTTTCATTTCAAATGCATCGTTTTTTCTACGTATATGATTTTGCCATTCCGGTTCTAGAACTGCTTTGTTGCTTCCACGCGCATCTTTGCACTGATTACATTTAAAGCACTGGTCCTTTTTTGGTTTGTATATTGACAAAGGAGGATCATATGACTTGAAAATGTTTCGGAAGACACTGTCAGTTACTGGTTTTATTTTATGTTGCGGACAGTAATTTGTTTTATATACAGGGTGTAAAGTAAATAAGTTTCATCCTTTTGAGAGATGGTTTATCTCGGTGTAAAATTGCCGAAGACATAAAAATTTTTTCGGAATTCGCTATCTGAGAAAATCGCATCCCAGCCAGCTCATCGTTTAATATGAATTTCTCTGAATACGCCTCTGACCAAACTAAAATTATTCGCACCCTGTATAATAAAAATTTTTTAAAAATAAAAATAATTTTTTTTTTTATTTTACGACAATATGTAAACATCTGCCGACTTTTGAATTGATAGGTACTGTATAGTAAAAAAAAAACCGAACACTGCTTTTCATAAATTTTGGTTAAAATATGTTTGAAATATTTTTGTATGTTTTTATTTCACAGGACGTTATGAATATTGCAAGAACCGTAACTCTGGTATTGTTGCATTTCTTTAATTACAAATATTTAGTTGCATTACTTTAATTACAAGTATTAATTTAATTAAAAATTACATTAAAAATTACACTTGAATTTTTAAACAAACCAAAATAAACACTTTCCTTTAACTGTCATAAAACATTGTTGTTAATATTGTTGGTACACAACACAGATTAAAAAGTGAATTTTTATTCATAAGTGAGTAACTTTAGCGGAAAACTGTAACAGAGAATTCCAAACTTCGGCATTAATTATCATTATTGTACAATTATTTTACCAAATTTGTTCTATTATACCAACAAGCTGATACAAAACACATTTAAAAATTTACGTACTATAAACATACATAGTAGTCCGTCTATTGTGTAAGCAAATATACAGTAAGGTAAATGTCCCAAATTCCGACACTTTAAGGAAGAACCAAACATATTTTCCTAAAATAATTTAAAATTCGTTGGAAAGGCTGAAAGTCTTTTGTCAACAACCAGACCAAAATTTTTACTTTAGATAAATTATCACTTAAGAAAAATAGAAAGATAAAATACAAAAAATAAGAATTTTTGTACTACTGCAATGGCACATAATTTCGACATCTACCATAAGAACTTAGCTCTAAATTCAATACCTTTGTGAACTTATTTTCGTGTTTTTAAATTCAACAGTGTCCATAATTTTGACTATAAACGTTTTAGCTCAAATAAAAAAAAAAAATGATAAAGATGCATTTAAGTATAATTTATTGAAAAATTGCTTTATTTATTACACGTACATATTAGTTAATAATGTACTTTTCCAATTTCTGCTAATATGAAAATTAATACTGTTTTGTTGTATATTTCGCAAAATAACTAATTGATCATTAATTTTAGTACAATATTTGTTAAAAATAAATCGAAATATACAAAACGAACGTTTTAAAAGCAGAATTTTTTTAAATTCTTTAAAATAATATAAACGTTTGATTTTAAGACACTGTCTGATTTTGGGTCATTTACCTTATCTATTGATTCATTCAAATTGATAAATATTCCTTTTCATTTCCCAGTGTGTCAAAATCGTCAAAACATTTTTTTTAAATAAACAATTACAGACATGCTCACATACATATGTACTTGGGGATTCACAGACAATCATGATGATATCATCACATCAACCATTGATAATCAAGGAGTTGGCCAAGTGCGTATTTAACACACATTAAGCCGAGTTCCTGAGTTATTTGCGTTTTTGTATTTTTGGAGATAAAATACATCGCATAGCATATTTTTTTACGGTTTACTGTGAAAATAAATAAATATATTTGTACTTGTGTTACTTAAGGGTCAATTAAGTGGTAATTGGATTCCTTACAAACCACATGGACTTCGACATACAATATTTCTGAAACAAGGTGTAAAGATTAGAAGTTGTTAAAAGAACCTTAACTTGATTTTAAAAGATTTTTTTAATGATATGCTGCAAACAATTATTTTTGAAGGAACTTACGAAAAAAAATTTTCGTAAGTTCTCTTCTCTTCTAAATTTCTCTTAATAATTTTGATTTGAATTTTTGGAAATGTTATCTAATATCAGAATATACTTTGACGTAAAATTTCACTTACTGAGTGTACTAAAAGTGTTTATGCCCAGCTTTAAATACGGAAGATGGGTACCATAAGAAATTAAGAAAGAAATTGTTTTACTGACGGTTAATTGAGATATCTATCTGTAGCATGTATTGTATTTACAAAATTTCGTTTTCATACATGCAAAAGCGTGGAAATTCTGAAAATGTTACAATCAAAAAATTATAAGAACTTCCAGAGTTCTTCGGAACCCTAATTTTTGAAAATTATTTTTTAAAGACATACATAAACATTATATTTTATTACCTGTCAAACTGGATATATTTATGTGTTTTGGAAACACCAGTAACCTATTTATTTTATAAGTATGTATATGCATTTGTAGTTGAATGTGTGTGTGATTATGTGAATATGTGATCCAGAATAAAGATGGAACAATGTGATTGTTGCATGAATTAACTGTGTGAAAATAAATTAGCGATTTATAATTTTTTTAAATCAAAGTATTAAAATTAAAAGTATGTGTATGTGCGTGAATAATAAACCAATTGTATATTTTAGAAATGTTTTAAAATTTAATTGTTGTGTCATAAAAATACTTCAACTTAACGTACTTGCTCTGAGATAGTCAGGTACAAAAGTTTATCTCAGCAAAAAAACTTTATTTTATCAAAAATTAAATAATGTATTGATATTCTTCAGTTATTATATTTGTATACCACTTGTTTTTTGTATTTCCGCGCACTTATGTTGTAGCAATTTAAAAGAATTGTTGAAAAAATGTTGTAAAAACGTAGTAAAATGATGTTTTTAAATTATATTTCAAAATCGGCGTGGTCAATAATTTTTATTTCTTATTAAATATGGTTTGTAACTTTGTATTAAATAACATTCAATTTTTATCAAATTCCTTTGACACGTTTTCATTTTATTCTAAAAAAATAGAATTTTCCCATAAGAACCCGTGTTAAAATTACAAAACTTTGAAATCGTTTTTCTCAAAATTGGGGTGGTCAATTTTTTTTTCGGTAAGGGCTCGTATTATTGGTATTGGAGAAAATAAATATCTAGTGAACTTTGTTAAATTTCCAAATAATTTAATGAGATTTGACGAAATCGATCTATTTGATATGTGACGTAAATTGTCTCATTAAAAATTATGTTTAAATTTTTATGGACACTACTGTATAACTATTTTCAAAAGATTCCGTAAACAAGCAGGTAAAAATATTTTGTTGACAAAAAAATTTACATTCAAAAAAGCAAAGGAAAAAAATGATAAGTAATCAGAGCCTGATTAAGTTTTTTTTTCTAGGGGCCATTTTTTAACACGTTTTTGACAATCGAAAATTTCTGAAATGAAACTTGATCGGTAAAATTTAACTAGCAATACTTAATTAGTAGACTGAGACCTTTCTCTCCTGCAAATTATGAAACTTATTTACTTTACACCCTGTAGATAATATAATTGTGATATATTAAGGTCCGGAGAAAGATAAAACCTCTTTGAGTCGCGTCGAACATAATGTGATTCCATTCTTGGGAAACTATCTATGTGTTTCCTTACGTGTGCAACGTCACGGTGTGGCGTTGCATTCGGTGCTGGTCTTCCTGCTCTTTTGTCAGTTGCAACGTAAGTACCTGTTGCACTACGATTACTTAGCGCCGCACTTACAATTTTGTACGAAATATTAAACGTTCCACAAAAAAATTTTTGGAAAACACGAACTTTTTTCTCTTCTTTGGGTAGTGTGTAATAACGGGATCGAATTCTACTCTTATTGGAATCTTCATTTCTTTTCCTATTTCTTTTTATATCCTCTTCTTTGACTAAAGAACAAACAAGCATTTTTTGTCGAGCCGGACTTGCTAATGCCCAGTATTCCTTATGTAATTTTTGCTGATGTTCAAAAGAAATCTTTTTTGAGCATTGAAAGCGACACTTGCTACAATCTATCATACGAACTTGTTTGGCTGAAATTAGCTTGCCATCTCTGTTAACATAACTTTCCCCAGAAAGGTGTTTTTTTCTTCGAATATTCCTTTGCCAATTTTCTGGATCAGCAATAAATCTCCGTTTTCTATTTTTCTCTTCAATTATTAGTGAATTATTAACATTTCTCTGAGGTGTACTGGCAGATTTATTAGCTAATTCAGCAACAAATACTTCAGTTGGAACTTTATTTAATGATACTTCTAAATTATGATCTATAGAGTTAGTTAGAACTGTATCAAGTGGTATTTCTGAATTCTGATCTATTTCTGTTTCTACCAAGGGGACAAACTAGATTGGCTTTGCCTCTGTTCCACTTGTAATGAGTTTGTGACGTAGTCTGTTTGTGTACATACACACTGTTTGCAGTGTATTAGTTTGGTTTTTTGTAGTAGTATGTGTATACACTAATACAACCACAATACACGTATTACCAGAGAGAGCTGGTCAACGTGTTCAACTAACAATGCGTATATTGTTAATATAATGGTGTGTTGACTCGACGACGACTACTGACGGACTAATGCCTTAAGCTGTGACTGGGTTACAAAGGACTCCAAGCGAATTTCACTTTTTTTATGTTAGTTGGCTTCTAGTGTTCTATGGTTTCTACCATAGGTGTCTCAGTGGAAACTGTATTAAACGATATTTCTAAATTCTGATTTATGGTGCTAACTGGACCTGTATCAAGTGATGTTTCCGAATTTTGATTTATAGAGTTCAATATTATTTCTTCACATTCTTTGCTATTCTTAGATTTTATTAAGCCACCATCTATTGAATCTACTACGTATTCACCGGGATCTATGTCGAAATTTTCATCTATATGTCGGTAATTATTTGCATGAATCGTAACAAATACTGTTTTTATTTCTGAAATTTTAAATAAAAAAACCTGATATCATTTTTGACTTCAATAGTTTCAATAAAGTAGTAATTATATTTGTGAAAGATAGTGTAAAAATTATAACGGTAATTTGAAATCAATATAATTACTTTACAACAATGAAAGTTGATTTAAGTAATTCTAACACTTTAGTAATAATTAACGAATAACAAAAAAAGAAACATACCTTTATTCACTACATCACTTTTTGGATTTCTATCTCCACCATTTTCTAAAAGCATTAATATTTTTTTTCCCCGATTCATTATACTAACTAACTATAGTAATTATAATAAATAAATCACTACTAAACGGTTGTACAATATTATTTTAATTTTTTGTTAGGTTATATTCACTACGATAATCACAGCACAAATGTTGTATGTCCGGACTTACCACCAATGCGCCAGTGATAAGTATTTGACTTCTTACTTCATACTTTAACATACAACTTAAACTAGTGGAGATACAACATTTGTGCAGATAACTATATACAATGATTGGATGTACGACCAATGTGTATTTCTTTTTTGCAAAGAAACTAGATATGATAGGACATACAACATTTGTGCAATAGATGGAGCGAAGCTGTATCTTTTAATTGATACCAAAAAGTCGTTTTCATAAAAAGTTGGACTTACAACCTTTGTGCTTTAAACCATCGATATAATTTGTTTTTATAAGGTAAATATTTAATAGAAAAAAAAGAGAACATATTTAATAGAAGAAAAGAGAGACATTTGTTTTAAAATATAAAATTTACAAAATTTGAAAAATTTTATAACTAGTACAATTAAATAAATATTTATCATTGCAATACATATAATAATATTACAGTGAAATTTCGCAGTTATTATAAATATATACAATTATGATAGTAGTTTTAAAACTTTAATTACTATTATCATAAATAAATTCGATATTATTAATTTTTAAACACATTTGCAAATTTCTTATATATTTATTAATTTTTAATTTTAATTACATGCAATCATCTGAATGATAATTGTAATAAAAACATTGAAAACAAAAAATTCCATTGCATCGTGCACAACAGATGAATGAGGGTTGCCCATAAGAACAACCCTGCTTTAGCACATTTGTCGGGAAGCAAACTTCATTTACATTTAAAAAGATTTCTCTTTCGTCAGAAAGCTTGGACGCATACCAAGCATATCGAATCATTTTATTAAAAACTGGCGAAGACAGCTGGTGGTGGACTATTGACTGTAGTTTGATACAGTCTTCACGTGAACTTATCTCTCGATTACTTTCAATTAAAAAAGCACAATTTTGTATACGTTTTATTAAATTTTTTACTTGTCTATAAAAATAGACGTCGCAAGGTTGCACTAGTGGAGTACATTTTGGCGGAATAACTTTGACAGTGCATAATGGCAACTGTTCGTCATCTTGGAAAATTTCATCATATAATTCAGGTTTTGTTTGCCCACTCCAAGAATCGATAATGAGCAGAAACGGTTCCTTTTTTACGTATGGTTTTAAACAATCGTTGAGGAAATCCACGTACAATTCTGTCGTAAGTTTTCCAGACTTTGACGACTTTATTATCACATTCTTATATTTTTGTGTATACTGATCCACTTTCATTTGAATATGGGGACCAAATTTGCTAGTTACTTCTTGCAAACATACAAATGCATGCGGTAGTAGCTTTCCTGATAAAGTAAGACTATACTGTGCCGTGTATGTATGCGTCACTATTAAGATCTTGTCTTTTTACAAAAATGGTTTTACTTCCTTTTTCGGCAAGAGTCCTATTATAAATAGATTGGTATTGGCAGCCTGAAAAGAGAGAATGGCATACGATATATTAAAAAAACAAGTGTAAGGTTAAAATTACACACAATTTAAAAATTTATTTTCTTAACGTACCTGTCTGGTCAGTATTAATAACGTAATCTTTATTAAAATTCGGTATTAATTTTAATGTCTGTCTTCGAAATGTTGTTGCAGAAGCCAGGATTTCGTCAACAGTTGCTACTTCATTTTTCGACACAAATTTGGTGACCTTTCGTTGCCGTATATTACGCCTGTTTTTAAATTTTTTTACCCATCTTTCAGAAGCTTTGAAATTAAAATCTTTAAATTGCGCAGCGGCAGCTAGAGCCCATTGTTGCAAATTCCTTGTAGTTACTTGATGATAACTCTCTCTGGCTTCAACGAATCGATCGTAAGTCCAATAATCAATTATTCTATATTTATCAAATTGATTACTTCCCTTTTTTATTTCATCTTCCCACTGTGCTAAATACTCCTTTTTTTTTAAGCGACTACATCCATTTTTTTGTAACGATTATAGGCTCCAGGTGGGATGTAACTTTGCAATGTTAACGACTTTAATCTTATAATCTAAAGGGATATGCTCTACGTCCTTTTTTCTTTGCTTTAAATCTGGTTCATATTCATCTGCTGAAGTACCGCCTTCTGATTCTTCAAAGGGCTCTTATTCATATCTTTCATTTTCGTGAATCAGCTCTTCTTCACTTAAAAATATTTTTTCAGCTAGCATGTCTATAGTATTTTTATAGATTTCTTCACCCATTAGCCTTGCTTCGTAAGAAATTGAACCGGAAGATTCCGCTGCAATCAAGTTATTCTCAACTAGCAAACCCTCATAATGTACTACTGCATCTTTTAACTTCAATTTGGATATTTCACTATACAGTGATTCTTCACTGATTTCATCTCCAACTCCTGAGGCACTACCAGTTTCCTTATCAGCAGACATTTTTACGGCAGAAAATTCAAAAAACAACTAAACTGTATTGATAATAAGAATCAAAATAGCTCCGGTCACTATAAAATTCAAAAATGAACTGACCAGTTTGTTCAAAAATCCTAAAGATTATAAAATTTGTGGAATAAGAAGCCATAAAACCATTTATGTATTATCTATTCTATTATTAAAATGTTTGACCATCTACCTGGAATTCACTAGAATTAACCTACCCTATGCTTGGATAATAACAGCTATAAGAATTAATGTTAATTTTTTTTTAATACGTAAAATGTGTTTTTAATAGTAATAACGTAATTTCATTTTCATAGTTATATTTTCTTGTTAGAAATTAAATTTTCCGTGTTATTAAAAATATATTGCAAAATTTAACATTAATTTTCAAATATAAATTATTTTACATTGTGACAATTAGCATTTATATATCATACTATTAATTTTTATAATATTTTAAATTAAATACAAAAAAAAAAAATTTAAAAAAATCAGTGCATGGACCCAGCCTCGAACCAGTGACCTCAGGACACGGAGCCGATGCATTGACGACCGAGCCATTTGACTCTGTTTTAATATCATATTAAATTCGTATAAAAGACATAAAAAAAATTTTTAAAACTTTAAAGGCATTTTTTTCGAAAACGGCTGGCTATTGCATTTTACTATTTTAGTATATTAATACCGTAAAGGTATTACTATCAATACACGAAGTCTCATCCCGAAGTCAATTTCCGAGGCCGTGCCCTCCCCTTGTCAGTCATAAATATTCCTATAGATATGTAGTTACAGTCTGTTAAGTAAGATCGTGGTCGACCATACTCACAACTGGTAAAAGATTTTCTCTAAATATTTTGTGAGCAGGTAGAGTGAACTTTTGTCTTCCATGCACTTTAAAGAAAGATTCATTTGTTTGTCTTTTGTTAGAATAACAAGCGAAATACCATGAGTGCCAAATACGCGACACGAATGCCAAATGTGGCATCTTTACATTAGACTGGCCGTCACAGTCGCCCGATACCAATCCGATTAGGTCACATATCAAGTACAAACTTCGAGGAAAACGCATATATACATTTAAAGCAGTTAACTCGCGAGATTCGTCTCAATCTAAAAAATTGAAATCTAAGAAATTCGTCAATTTAACTAAAAGTATGCCTCGAAAATGGCGTCACCACCGGCGATTATCGACGCCGGTGGTGACTGGACACCTTATTAAGCTAATTGCATCGTAGTCCTCATCAGGTGGAACGTATGTATGTATTTCAAAATTTTTTAAAAAATTTTTTATATAAATTATCTCGACCACGATCTTACTTAACAGACTGTATATCCCCATTAGGCACATTTGTAAATTTTCTAAAATTTGTTAGTAATTTTTCGAATAAGATCTCAAAAAATAATAAAAATTAAAATATTTTCCACAAAATAAATTGTTAATCTTTTATTAAGTCATTCGAAATGCATTCTTTAGTTTTCGATTCAATATATTAAAACTTCAGTATTATGTCGTCTCTATAAATCAAACAGCTGTAATCATCTTTCACATTATCATAATCATTGAATAAATTAATTATAACATCCATATTTTTAATAAATTTAAAAAAAAAAAATTAGGAAAATTTTTATATGTAGTGTACAAAATCTTCAAAAAAAAAAACATACGTTAATCATACATCGACGTCCTATTGACGGACACTTTTTCAATACAAACAAAACGACAATGACTATAAACAAAATAAATATATGTGGTGTGTTATAAGAACAAATAAATTAGATAACAGAAATCTCACAGCAAAGAAGTAACAACAAGTCGTAGTATTGGAGCAGGTAGAGAAGTTCGTACGTCGTTTTGACGTGTACGTATGATTCTAGGGTTAATACAATTATTATTGATACACAACATCTTTATTAAAGCAAAATATGTTACGAACTTTTTTTTATATGCCAAGAAAGTAATTTTCGCTTAATCTAAATCTCATTCTTAATGTTCATGAATTTTTTCAGATTTTTCTGAGTAACCCTTCTGATAATAAGGATCGGGAACAGCAATTTTTATGATTTACCTCCCCTCCCCCAAAAAAGGACAAAAGTATGTAGTTACATATATTACCGAATTCGTCCTTTGAGGCTTTCGTTTGGTACTCTACTCAATGCGCTCGGGAAAAAATGTTGTTTTCACTTTCCAGGTTATCCCCTAAAATTAATCCCCAGAATCGAAATTCAACTTCACATCTGTAATCTGCAACCGCACCCTATCTCTGTGCTAAGTTTCAAATTTTCGCGTCGAGTAATTTCAGAGGAAATTGCTTGTGACAGCCGGACAAACATTGAAGTGATTGCGTAAATGTTTCGTTTTGCCAATTTTGGTACGAAATACTATAATATTGTCCCTCTCTTTGAATACTTAAAGTACATGAAGTACATATCGCACTACTGTTACAAGACTGGGATATTTTTCAAATTCAGTGTTTTGAGTTATTTGCACTACGTTATGTAAAAATTAATGAATTTTGTATTTCTATACTTGAATATTTGAAATAATTCGAAATTTAAAAGTTATGACGATATAAACCAGTATTTTTACAATTTTAAGATTTCAGATTATGCAATACAGAGATATATCGACTTACCCCAGTAAAATTTATATGTATATGCGTTTCACTTTAAGTTTAAACTTGATTTTATGTACATACATTGAAAAAATTCTATGCAAGTCCATAATTACATATTATATATATATATATATATATATATATATATATATATATATATATATATATATATATATATATGTCGTGCCGTAGATGACGTAGTAGCCAAAAACTTCTTACTGACTTAACCGTCTGCTAATTTTTCCAGCTCGCACAATTTGTGATGGTTCGTTTGCTTTTTAATAATAGCAATTACGATTGTTGGGAATGTACCCGATGATTAACAGGATCGCCAGTTATTTTTGTACGTAAAATAACAAAACCGAAATTAATTACTTCACTTTAAAAGATTTCAAGTTGCAATTAAATTAAAGACTGTGTTTAAATTTTAACAATAAATTTTATTTTAAAATATAAGTATCAAAATTACATAGTAACGGTGCACCGTTACTTGTGAATTATTACAAAAACTGAATTATTGAATGAATGAGTTTTATTTAAAATTGTAATGTCTTATATACAAAATTGGGTCAGAGGAATTTTTGGTGAAATCGTTGTCGTCACAAAGAACTTTCCATTTTTGACTGGATACAACTGGTGAAGGTTGACAACGTTTGTCCTAATTCAATGATGTTGTGGAATGCGGCTTGGCTCCGTGTTGTCGTTGACGTCATGAACTAGCTTTCTATTTTATTATAAACTGGAAACAACTGGTGAAGACGATTGTCCTAATGATTTAAATTGTGTTATGGAATATTTCCTGGCACCACATATATATATATATATATATATATATATATATATATATATATATATATATATATATATATATATATATATATATATATATACTACGCAAAACAAAATAAGGGCCACTCATGTTTGGCTGCATAAGTTTATTTTTATATAAGTTACAGTATAAGGTATGCTTACATTTAATTAAGGAACTAATTTTTTACTAAATAAAATCAATTTTAATAAGATTAAATAAAAAATTAATCCATAATTACATTTTTTTAGAATTTTATCATTTTTATAGTCATTTTTACAGTCATCAACAAACGTTCACGCTTTGAGTAACAGCACACATTATGCAACTTTTCGGTGATTTAATATCGAGTATGCCCTCCCCTTTTTAAAACACATTCTTGAAGCCTCCTCGGCATGCTTTCAATAAGATGCCTAACGGTTTCATCAGGAATCTCCTCCCAACATCTTCTCAAGACATCAATCAGTTGTTGTTGGGTGTGCACATCCTCTCCGGCTGCTCTGACTCGCCGTTTTAATTGATCCCAAAGATGTTCTATTGGGTTCAAGTCAGGGCTATTTTCAGTCCACGGTAAAACCTGTATATTAGCCTCCCTAAGGACAGTTGTCGTCGCTCGAGCGGTATGCGCTCGGGCATTATTCTACACCAGGATAAATCCGTCGGCCGCTCGTTGTGCAAAGGGGATCACATGGGGTCTGACAACGTGTTCGATGTAACTTTGAGCCGTTACAGTACCCTCGTTCAGGAAAACAAGCTCAGTTTTCCCTTGCAAACTAATTCCACCCCAGACCATGACATTAGGACCGCCAAATCTGTCGCGTTCATGAATGTGACGAAGAGAAAACCTTTCCCCACTTCTTCTCCACACTCTTACAGGTCGATCATCACTAAAAAACTTCACCTTGCACTCATCCATGAAGAGTACGTGACGCCATTCCTCCAAGCCCCATTCAAGGTGTTCACGTGCAAATCTTCAACGGTTTGCACCATGCGCTCCGGTCAGTTTGGTACGGATTACTGGTCTTCTTGAACGTTGTTGGTCTTCATGCAAACGATTTCGTATGGTCTGATTACTGACAACAGTACCAGTAGATCGATGTAAGCAATTTTGCAGAGTACCTGCGGTAACAGTCGACTCACGTCGTGCACACAGTCGAATGTAATGGTCTTCACGGGCAGTGGTAGCACGAACTCTTCCTGAGCCACGGTGCCGGGTTACACTACCGGTCTGCCGATACCGATTCCAAACATTTTGAATACCCCTTCGTGAACAACCCAACTGCAAAGCCACGGAACGTTGAGATTGACCACCCTCAATCATCGTTACGGCTCTGGTAGCAGTAGCTTCGTCCATATGGTGTCGAATTCTCGGCATTGTAAAAATAAATGATTGAATAACACGCCAAACTTCAAAAAATAACCTCAGCAATCAATAATCTAGCGCAAACTGATTTAAAATCAAATTCAAAAAAATAAGTAAAACTAACCACTTGACGCTTTGCGAGAGAAAAAAACGTTTAAATCTTCCCCTCAACAATAATATCACTTAAACCTAACTGTTATCATTTACTCAACCATTTAATATCATAACAACAGTCATTTAGAAAAGTTATTTTGACGTGGATCGACATAAATCAGTTTTAAAATACAGACTTTCAAGTGGCATTTATTTTGTTTTAAGGAGTATATATATATATATATATATATATATATATATATATATATATATATATATATATATATATATATATATAATATATATATATATTTATATATATATATATATATATATATATATATATATATATATATATATATATATATATATATATATATATATATATATATATATATATATATATATATATATAGTTAAATAACACGTTTCGCGTTATTTATAAAAAAAATTTATTTTCTTTTTGTTACAATAATGATACTACAATAATATGCTTTTCGAACAACTCGGAGATAGTTCTTGTATCGAATCGAGACTAAATCTAAATCTTTAGTTGTGGTGACAACTATTTATATGTTTTTTTGAGAAGCTATCTTTTAAATTTGACTATTTCAGAGTTGTTGTTACAATTTGTTTATTTAGAATAAAAAATTGAGATACATATTAAAATTGATAATAATAATTAGAACAATAAGTATTATAAGCTGTGATTTGCTTCATAAGTCTTTTCACACGCTCAGTGTGTTTGTATATCGTCAACAATATTATAAGGAAATGAACTTGATACTGTATTTAAAGAATTGCATTATAAGCTTTTTCGCACGTTACAATATTAGATAGCGTTTATATGTTAAATACTATAGTAGTAATACATAACTCTCCCCCCCCCCCCCTAAGATAAGGCCGATGGCCATAAGAACTTGACCTTCTTATTCTGTGCAGCAGGATCGTAATGTACCTGGATTGGAGTTGTGGTAGTCGAATTTTTCTTAATGCGGCAATTGATTGTGATTATACTTGAAATGACGATTGCTGCGATGAGTATGTATGTGATAGACGTATGAACGATTCCTTTTGTTTCCAGGACTTCCAATTTTTCTCGATTTTCGATGTGGTATGATTGTAGTTTTGGCAGATCCAATTTTTCTTCATATTTGGAAACGTTGATTTGTAAATTGTATACAGGCAATAAGTGAACTTGGTTATTGAAATTAATAACTTGATTTGTGTAAGTAATTTCGTTAATAATTATACTGCAATTTTCGTAGTAAATTAGGACGGTTCCCGTAATGTTTCGTTTATTGATGCCACACGTGGTTGATATCTCCAGATTGTTTGAATTTTTTATAATTATATAGTTGTCGCGAATTGATTTTATTACTGTAGTATTTTTGTCGTTTTCGTAAGGACAGCTTGCCTCTTGACCAAGGAAGATGTTTCCAAGACATTTGGAATGTTTTAACTTTATTCCATTGTCCTTTGGTTGGCAGATGAAAAGTTGCTCTATTTTAGGACATTTATCGTCTCTTAAATACAATTCGAACTCATTCATTAATGCATAAGGTTTGGTTAATTTTATCGTTTTTAAATCAGGTGTAGGTAAGGATTCTAATTGATTAAGTTTATATTTTTGGGAATAGAAATTTGGGATTCGAATATTAAAAATTATTTTCGTGTCATTGTAATAAGCTTGTAAGTCCAAAAATTCATAAATTTGTTCAAATGAGGAAATCGGTATTTCCTGATGTTTAAGTGACAGGAAAGCGTGATCTAATTCGTTTGGTAACAGAATAGTTTTGGCTACGACATTTAGTCTAGCTAAATTGATTGATTCGATGATTTCTTTGAAGTGATCATTGAGAGTATCGATATTATAGTTTAGTTGATAAAAGTATTGCATAAATTTGAAATCATCTTCTGCAACCCTGTTTAATTGTGATGAATATGATTTCAAGTAAGTATTAATTATTTCTTGTTGTTCGTTAATGTGTTTCGTTATATTTTCAAAACGTTCTATCATTTGTGCATTAATACGAGTCTGTTTATTTAATTGGTCAATTGCATTTTTTTGATTAGATTGTAATAATTGAATATTTTTGTTAATTTCTATAGCATCATCATTATCCATGTTTCCGGTAATTGTTTTAATCAAACTCCCCAAGGCATTAATTAAAGCCCGTTTCATTAATTTTCTTGGGTATATTATACGAAGGTTATTTTCTAATGTTTTATATTTTAAATGTAAAATATTAATTGTTCTGTTTGCAACTGATTTTTGTGTGAGAAGATTTATTGATTCCTTAATGTAGTTCATGTTTTCCTTATATTTGTTTAAGTCAATTATGTGAATGTAATGGTCATGATTCCTGATTACTCGTGCCTGGCCTAGGTTCATTATCATCAGCCCGGGGTTGTTCGTCAGGTCGTTCAATTCTATTTTTTGTGTTATTGTTACCGTCACTAGGGCGAGTCTGAAATTTAGGAGGTCTCTTTAGTTTTTGTTTATGAAGTTTTCTATTTTTACTATCCCTAATCGTAATTCTATTGTTATTTTTAACTGTAACTTGTTTAAATTTTGGATGCAACTTATTATTATGTCTGTTTTCTGTAAGATACGTTTGTGAGTTGGGATCATAATTTAGCGGGTTTTCTCTATTATTATTTAACTTTTCTAATTTCTTGTTTTTGTTTTGTAAGGTGTGTTGGTGAACTTTGTCAAAAAGTTCTTCCTGTTTTTCTCTTATATCTTGCGGATTAGGTTTTAACTTTATGTTATATTTACGCCCAAAAAATAATTCAAACGGTGTATATTTGGTTGTTGAGTGGATTGAATTATTATAGGTAAAAATAGCTTCAAGGAGTTTTTGTTTAGGTCTTTCGGGTGGAGGATAGTCTGTACGTGTGCTGTGTACTATTCGGTATGTTTCCAAGAGCCTAGAATGGAACCTCTCTCTTGGTGAATTAGAGTTGGAGCTTCTGACGGAAGTAATGTGTAATTGAATGTTATAATTTTCACAGAAAGCTTTAAATCTAGTGGAATCGAATCCTTTTTCCGAATCAACAATAAGATTAGTTGGTTGTCCGTATGTGACAATGAATTTAGATAGTGCTTCAACTAAATGTACACTATTACGGGTTTCTAGCATATACGCTTGGGCAAATTTGGAAAATTTATCGATTATAGTGAAAATTGGATTTTTCTCAATATAAAAGATGTCGCAATGTACAATTTCTAACGGTCTGGCTGGTGTCTGTGTTAATTCGAATTTCTGTTTAGGAGGTCTACGGTCATACTTATTTTCGTTACATATTTTACAGTGGGAAATTATGTACGAAACTTTAGATTTTAAATTTGGGAAATAGTATTCACGTTTCAGATGAGCGATTGTTTCAACTATTCCTCTATGTCTACTTGTGTGGTGATAGTCATTTATAATACGGTCTTGTTCGTCTTCATTTTCTATATCCGTTATTATTTGAGTGCACCTAATGAGTTTAAATTGTCGTCCTTGGGAAAAGTATTCGGAATAAATGTTTTGAAATTGATTGAATAAGTTATCGTCTTCGCAATAAACAGCTGTTAATTTTTTAGGAGATAAAAATTCTTTAAAAATAATGATAAATGTGCGTTCGTCGTAATTTGGAAATTGAAAATATTGTCTCCGTTTTGTTTTGAAAAGTACCATTAGTCGTCTATTTGGTTGGTCATTATTTTGTTTAAGTACAATTTGTTCGTTGAAGTCGTTAAGTGGATTTTCTGAAATTCTAATTAATGAAGTAGCGTCTTCGTCAGCGCTATGTATCGTGTCGTTACTCGTGTGTCTGGTAGTGTGAGTAGAAGTATTGCTAGATGTTTCGTTATTGTTTGCTTCTATTTGTACTCTAGAAAGGGCATCAGCGTTCGTATTTGCACGGCCTGATTTGTGAATGATTGAGTAATCATACTCCTCAAGTTTAAGTCGCCATCTAACGAGTTTGCTGTTTGGCTCCTTTAGAGACATTAGCCAAGTTAACGGTTTATGGTCCGTTATAATTTTGAACTTTCGTCCAAATAAGTACGGTCGAAAGTACTTAACCGCCCAAACAATAGCAAGAAGTTCCTTCTCAATCGTCAAGTAGTTTTGTTCAGTTTTCGTTAAAGTTCGACTAGCGTAACAGACTGGTTTGTCTTGTCCGACTGGTCCTTAGGACAATACGGCACCTAATGCAATATTGCTTGCGTCAGTAGTCAAATTGAAAGGCCTAGAAAAGTCTGGATATTCTAAAATTGGTTCGTCCGTCAAGAGTTGTTTACACGTTTCAAAACACTTGATATATTCAGATGTTAATTTTACTGTTTCACCTTTTCTTAAGCACTGTGTCATGGGCTTTGTGAGTCGAGCAAAGTCTTTAATGAACTTCCGATAATAGCCAAGTAATCCCAAAAAGCTTTTTATTTCTTTTTGTGTCTTTGGTATTGGAAAATTCATTATAGCTTTAATCTTATCAGGATTTGGTCGTACACCCTTGTCAGATACAATATGGCCAAGAAAAGCTACTTCTTTGTGTAAGAATTCGCTTTTGTCCAACTGCACTTTAAGATTAGCTCCTTTAAGTTTTTCAAAGACCTTTTGAAGATTTACAATGTGCTCTTGAAGGGAAGTTGAATAGACAATAATGTCATCCATATATACAAGACAGACTGACCCTTGGAGCTCTCGGAGAACATTGTCCATTACCCTTTGAAAGGTGGCTGGAGCATTTTTTAACCCGAATGGCATCCGGACATACTCATAATGGCCACTGTCTACAGAAAAAGCTGTCTTCTGAATATCGTTTTTATCGACTTCGATTTGGTGAAAACCACTCGCCAAATCAAGTGTTGTAAAATACATGCTTTTCCCTAATTTATCAAGTATTTCTGTTATGTTTGGTAAGGGATATCTATCGTCTATTGTCTTTTCATTCAATTTCCGATAGTCCACTACAAGTCTCCACTTTTGTTTTCCACTGGCATCTTTCTTTTTTGGAACAATCCAAATAGGAGAAGACCAGGGAGAATAACTAGGACGGATGATTTTTTGTCTTAATAAGTCGTTTATTTGTCGCCTAACCTCGTCTTTGTGGATGTGAGGATATCTATATGACTTGGTGTAAATAGGAATATCGTCTTTTGTCGTTATTTTGTGTTTTATTTCGTTCGTAAATGTTAAGTCTGTTCCTTCCTTGTAAAAAATGTCCTCAAACTGATTACACAATTTAATTATAGCCCTACGTTCTTCATCATTGAGATGATCTACTCTGATTTGTGATGTAATATCGTTTGGTATTTGATTTGATTGGGATGAGATATTAAAATTATTAAATTCAGTAAATTCTGTAAGAGGCTGGACTTTAATGGGTTGATTAATAAAGAATGTTTGTGTATTGTTAGTTGTATTAGTTACTTCCAGCTGACTATTCCAATCTACAGCTAAGTAAATGCCTTCACTTATAATAAATGTATCGTTAATTTTAAATTGTTTTACATAAATATCTCCGTTTTTTACGTCAACAGATAATTTTATTATTTGTTTGGTGAGGCCAGGGATTTGGAAATGTGCAGATTTGTAATTTGGTTTAAACAAAAGAGGAATACAGACATTGGGTGTCTCTAGTACTTTGTCTTTTAAATTCACTTTCGCTCCCAAATTAGTCAAAATATCTAAACCAATGAGCCCGTCAAAATAATTGTGAAATTTAAACAATAAAAACTTTGAAATGCCTGGTGTATTAAATTCAATAAAATTTGGAATGGATTTTTGTTCGTCAATTTTGTGTTCATTTAAAACAGATGTAATTATGGTTGGTTCAATTTTTTCTCTATCATGTGGGTCAACAAATTCGGGGTTCAAAAAGGATGAAGATGCACCGGTATCAATCAAAAATTTTAGGGGACGTCCGAAAGGTGAGGAAATGTGGATGTAGGGTAGAATATTACCGTGTTTGTTAATATCTAAGTAGTCGAGTTGCTCGAGGCACTCTTCTGAAAATTTTCGTCTATTTCTTGTGTAACTGTATTGTCATCGCCCTGATTTTCGTCAATATGGTATTGGTCTAATTGGGGTTCGTAATTCTGTGATTGATAGTAATCGTCGTAATATTGATTGCTACTTTTGTCTAGGTAGTAATTGTTATTGTTAGCATTACTAGTAGATGGTTGGTCTACATTGTGAATCTCTTTACTAGTAAAATTGGGAGGTCCGGTAGATTTGAAAAAATTGTTTTGGTTTTTATTAAAATGTTGCCGCGTATTGCCTGAACCTATATCCATTGGTTGTGGATACTGATTAGCTCTATTAAATTGAGGTGGTCTAGATGGACCCGGTGAAGCAAAACGTGGTTGTGTATAATTTGGTTGTGTATAAGGTTGTTTGAATGGGTTTTGAGGTGTTACATGCGGTTGAAATTGTGGACGTGGTGTAAAGGATGGATGTGCGGGTGTGTGATATGAATTAGGTGGAATAATTGGTCTGGGCATCATTATTGGCTTTACTGGTTTCTTGAATTGCAAATTTTGTGTCAAGTTATTTGATTTTATGTAGTAACAATTCTGTTCTTTGATGCAATATGAGAATGCATCCATAAGAGTTTTAGGTTGCATAGATCGTATTGTTGAGCCTAATGGTTCCCGTAATCCAGAGAGGAATACGTTTAAAACACATGTCACCATATAGTGACTGTTTTGCCCTAATTACTTCTTGATTTGTCTCGTGAATTTTTATGTAGTTAGTTATTGTTGAGAATATTTCAATGATTTTGCTATAGAATATTTCAACTGTGTCTGTGGATTGTTGTTTCAAATAATGAAGGTCCCTAATAAGTGATGTTTCGTTTCTTTTGTCGCTATAGTGGGTTATTAGATTTTGTTTAATTTCTTCCCAAACAATTGGTGTCCCATACATGTTGAGAATCTCATTTGCTTGGTCAGTAATTTTATTCCTAATTGCTCTTAATAAAATTTTGCCATAAGGGCTATTTATTACTGCGGGTGATAATAAAGTAATAACCTCCTCTACGTTGTTAATAAAGTCATAGAGAGTTCTTGGATTTCCATCGAATTTTGGCAAATCCTTTATAGCGTCTGGTATTTTTAAATTAGCAACAATGTCAGCAGGTGTAATTGTCTGTTCAGTCATTATTGTACTTTTGGTATTTTCGTTAACAACTAAATTACTTAAACTATCAACTAAATTATTTGTATTAGTATTTGAAAAATTTGTGTTTAAATCGATATTTAATTCGTTAGGTAAATCAATATTTAATTCAATAGTACTTAAGCTAATAGGTCTAGAAGGTTGATCCTGCTCTGTATTCTACAGCGAATCAGAATCAATACTAGCTAGACTGTTTTCACCGTAAGCCGCGGTGTTTTGAGAAGTGTCCCGATTATAAGGAGTTGAACGAAAGGATAGCAGTTTACTTTTGATAGGATTTGGCATTAAAATGAATGAGCGAAAATTGCATAAGATTGACTTACATGAACCATAAGTTGAGCATTTCCGAGTACCTGTGACGGTTAAGTTGATTAACCGTCACAGGTACTCAGCAAGATTCAGGAAGTTGTAGATTCGCCTTGATCCAAACGTTTGAAAACGACCAGAAATCTGTGATCTAGTTGAGCGTGTCCGCGAGGAAAGCCTCTTTGCCTTGGTATACCGCCAAAGTTGAAGAAACCACTTGATAAACCGTCAATTGGTGTAATTCACGACTTTGACCACTCGCGAAAATTGCTCAAAAAATTTCGTACCGACTGCGCCAGTTAAATAACACGTTTCGCGTTATTTATAAAAAAAATTTATTTTCTTTTTGTTACAATAATGATACTACAATAATATGCTTTTCGAACAACTCGGAGATAGTTCTTGTATCGAATCGAGACTAAATCTAAATCTTTAGTTGTGGTGGCAACTATTTATATGTTTTTTTGAGAAGCTATCTTTTAAATTTGACTATTTCAGAGTTGTTGTTACAATTTGTTTATTTAGAATAAAAAATAGACATACATATTAAAATTGATAATAATAATTAGAACAATAAGTATTATAAGCTGTGATTTGCTTCATAAGTCTTTTCACACGCTCAGTGTGTTTGTATATCGTCAACAATATTATAAGGAAATGAACTTGATACTGTATTTAAAGAATTGCATTATAAGCTTTTTCACACGTTACAATATTAGATAGCGTTTATATGTTAAATACTATAGTAGTAATACATAACTATATATATACTTTCATTTTTTGTTTTAACCCGTTAGGGAATAAATTTCCAGAGACAACTGACGTTTATTTATAAGTAGAAGCCTAAACGTCAATTTTCATAACTCCTGTACTTAATTTCGTCCTTCTAAACTCAACAGTTTAGGTTGTGCGTTGTCTGTCAGTCAGTCAGTCAGTCAGTCAGTGTTACAAATTTATTAAGTAGATTAGTGAATTGCTAGAGTATCTTTTTATTAAAGTTATTTTTTGAGAACATTTAATATTAATTATCTTTTTAAATAAAGTATGAGTATTACTTTAAAAGTTACTGTGTTTGGAATAGTTCTGAAACTATAAATAATTCTAGAATTTCTAAAAGACCTGGAGCCAGTTCTAGTTTTTTATATCTACATTAACAATTTTGAATATTAGGTACTATTTTAAGTGAAATTAATAATTTGGGTTTTATATGGAAAAAGAAAAGCACGGGAAACAAAAGAAAACAGTGTGATTTAATCGAAAATGCTGAAAATTATATTGAAAATTTCATCT